>CM033651.1:57077962-57217310 GCA_019512145.1 Engystomops pustulosus
CGGGTGTTTTCCCGCTGATCGCCGCCGGCAAAGCTGCCGGCGGCTTCAAAAGGATTGCGGCGAGGATCACCGAGGATCTTTTCGAGGATCACCGCTCCCCGTGACGTCATCGGGGAGCGGCGATCCGTCAACATGGTAACCTCGGGTCTCACGAAGACATTGTAATGTATGAGTAGTAAAATACACATATACTGCCATACAGTAGTATGGCAGTATATGATAGGATCGATCAGACAACCTAGGGTTAAAGTACCCTAGGGAGTCTGAAAAATACTAAAAATAAAAAAAAGTAAAAAAAAAAAAATTATAATAAAAAACCCTAAAAACCCAAATCACCCCCCTTTCCCTAGAACTGATATAAATATAAATAAACAGTAAAAATCATAAACACATTAGGTATCGCCGCGTCCGAAGATGCCTGATCTATCAAAATATGATAATGGTTTTTCACTGCGTCTAATCCCGTAACGGAAAATCGCGCCCAAAGTCGAAAATGGCACTTTTTTGTCATTTAAAAAAATAAAAAAATTCTATAAAAAGTGATCACAAGGTCAAACAGTCCTAAAATTGATAACATTGTAAACGTCATCAAAATCCGCAAAAAACGACACCACCCACAGCTCTGTAAACCAAAGTATAAAAAAGTTATTAGAGCCAGAAGATGGCAAAATCCCACAAAAAATTTTTGTACAGGAGGTTTTAATTTTTTTAAATGTTTGAAAACATTATACACCCTATACAAATTTGGTATCCCCGTAATCGCACAGACCCAAAGAATAAAGTAGACAATAATGTCATTTGGGGCGCACAGTGAAATCCGTAAGATCCAAGCCCACAAGAAGACGGCACAAATGCGTTTTTTTACCAATTTCACAGCATTTGGAATTTTCTCCCCGCTTCCTAGTACACGGCATGGAATATTCAATACCATCTCTATGAAGTGCAATTTGTTACGCATAAAATAAGCCGTCACACAGCTCTGTACATGGAAAAATAAAAAAGTTATGGATTTTTGATGGGGAGTAAAAAATGAAAATGAAAAAACAAAAAAGGGCCAGGTCCTGAAAGGGTTAAGGTATGCTCCACAAGCTAGGAGGCACTGAACCCTGAGGAAGTCAAATGGCTGCCATGTAACACGTGGGGTGCCTCCGGCCACAAGTTTTGGATTTTGTCTCATCTCCCACTGCATATTCAACACTGGTTAGCCCTGACCATGGGGATTAGGTCCTGGTTGCAAGATAACCCTTTGCTTTACATTTGCACTTTGGCACTTTATGAGTTATTTTTCTGGGAGTTCCCTGATTCATTGCATAGGCTACCTTGGTGAGTTTCTGCATTTGAATTGTTACACATGTATCCCTCAGGACTGTTTTTGAACCATTGTTATAATTGATTACTATTAGGGGCATAACTTGAGAGGGTGCAGAGGTTGCGATCGCACCCGGGCCCAAGAAGTTTAGGGGTCCCTTATGGTGTCACTTTCACATATGAGAAGACTATTACTATAAACCATACATTATAGTCGGGGGCCTGGCACAGACTTTGCACTGGGGCCCATCATCTTCTAGTTATGCCATTGATTACTATTTATTATATGTGAGGGGATTGTCCATAACCATTGAATACTTGTGGCTGTTTGTGGACCGTTGGGACCGACTCCGGTCCACATGTGTGTTGTTCATGTGTGTTTACACAATTTTTGAATGGTTTTATCATTTGTGATGCGTGGCATCGGTCTTGTGTGTATTTTTTGATATGAAATAAAATTATCTATTCTTTAGCCTATGTACACTGGCTTGTTCTTTTCTATGGAAACATATTGGAAATAGAGTGTTGGCTCTGTTATTTTGTACAATTTAATACCTTTCCTACTTTTGTATTATGCATATTTGAGCATGGGACAACATTCTACAACACTCTACAAGCTCTCTGCAGCCAGGAAATACCTGTTTTTTAACGTGATTCGCCATTATTCGATTTGGATCGAATCAAATTTTCTCTGAAAATTCCGCAAACTCGGTGAATCAAATTTTTGAAAAATTTGCCCATCACTAATTGACAATGTATGGTGGTATTAAGTCTAAAATATATAAGTAGACTCAGGTCTATTCCATTAAGTTACTAGGCACAGATGCTGCTAAAAGTAAAAAAGGCAGTTGCGAAATCTGTGGCCCCTTACCACGGATGACGTCAAAGGTTTGATACTGATGGCCTTTATTAGATGCCTGATATTACCTGAGTTTACCTGTCTAGCCTCTGTAAATGTGTGCTTAGAATAGTCAGTTTTTAATTCAAAACCCTGAAAAACAAAAATGGATTGGCAGCAGGGGCATAACTAAGAAAAGCAGGGGCATAAGTAGGAGAAGCATGGCCCCACTGCAGACTTCTGAATGGGCCCCCCCTTTCCCCTAAAACAAATATATATTTGTATACTCACACACGTGAGTTACAATCACACACATTTATACACTGAAAAATCATTTTCGCTTAGTTCAAACAGTACAAGGGAAATTTTTCTTTACCTTGGGGCCTTGTTTTACCAGTTCTATGCATATCACACAGATCTGTCATATAATACATACTTGTCTTGGGTAATTACAATTGAAAAGACTATGGCATACAGGCTGTGATTTATTCACAATTCCCGGCTCCCGACAAGCCGTGCGTGTTCCCACTCACTGGGGCGCGCATGCCAGCTCTCCTAGCCTTAAAGGGCCAGCGTCCTCCTGATTGGAGCTCCTTAATCCGGCCTCACCCTTATAATCCAGCACCTCCCTTCCTGCCTCGGCGGATCTTCAGTTCCGCTTTGCTTCAGCATTGTTTCTTCAGCATCGTTCTTCAGCATTGTTCCTATAAGTAAAGGCCCTGTCTTCCGTGGTTTCCGTACCAAGCTTTCCTAAGCTGTTCCTGTACTGGCATGAGATAGTTTCCAGCATTCCCATACGCTCCAGTGTGTCTTTAGTGTTTCCAGGCGCCTCTGGGCCTTCAGTGTGTCTTCAGCGTTTACAGATGCCTCTGTGTTTCCTGTCTTTCTTCAAGGACCTGTCCGTTCCTGTCCGCCTGGGTCGTGTGCCTGCTGTGAGTTCCAGCTCATCTTTCCAAGCCGTACTCCTGCTGGACTATGTCCTGCATCCCCTATTTTCCTGGCTGCCACTGCGAGCCTAGTCACGCCCGTGGAACGACCTGGTAGCAACCCGCCGCAGCAAGACCATCCCATTTTGCGGCGGGCTCTGGTGAAGACCAGGTGTCACTTCGATACCGGTCCCGGTGTTGCTTAGTACCATCTACCTCCCGTGGTGGTCCAGAGGGTCCACTGGTCCACAGACTTCTCCTTCCGGACTCTTCCCACAAAGTTTCTAGTTCTGTTGTCTGTGTACTGTTACACCCGGCACATAGTCTGTGCAACTTTTCCACCCTCTAAGCCGCTTGGGGGTTTGGAGTTGCCCCATGTCTCCACTTATTTTTAATTTGCTACTATCCATAGTTAATGATTAGTATTTGATTATATAGACAAAAAGTTTTTTTTTGTTGCACTTAACACAAAATGGCATACAAGGTCCACCAAGCCAAGGGTGACTGATCTAAAGATTTCCAGTGTCCCAGTACCATGTTTACTGTGTCCAGTGCGCGGCACCAAATGGGTTAACTGCTGTGATCGGTGCCAACACCTTTAGCGGCGGTTCCCGGCTGTGTATTACAGCTGACACATGCTGCTGACACATCCCTTTCTTGACTGCCCGACTGATATTAACGATCGGCAGTCATGAAGGGGTTATACAAAGAAATGTAATAGTCGTGGCTTGTGAAAGAAAATAGAAAAACAAAAATGCAAAAAAAACACCTTGGTCTTGGAGAGGTTAAAGTACAAAAATAAGAAAAAAATCTACCCCTTATGTTCTCTTGTCAAGCTACCATGTAAAAAATGAAACCATCAATCAATCTTGTTCACATTTGTCTCTGTCTATTATAGTCAGTGCTAGTAAAGCCCTTAATACCTTGCATAGCTCAAAAATAATTCTGTTAGAAGAAAGGGGTAGATTTACTTACCCGGTCCATTCGCGATCCAGTGGTGCGTTCTCTGCGGTGGATTCGGGTCTTCTGGTGATTCACTAAGGCAGTTCCTCTGACGTCCACCAGGTGGCGCTGCTGCGCTGAAGTCCGCCGAGGTCTACCGGAGTCCACGATCCATTGCTAGGTGAAGGTAAGCGCGTGTCCAGCGACCCTTTTTTTAAAAAAAATGCGGCGGTTTTTCCGAATCCGTCAGGTTTTCGTTCGGCCACGCCCCCGATTTCCGTCACGTGCATGCCGGCACCGATGCGCCACAATCCAATCGCGTGCGCCAAAATCCCAGGGCAACTCAGGGAAATCGGTGCAAATCGGAAATATCCGGGTAACACGTCGGGAAAACGTGAATCGGGCCCTTAGTAAATGACCCCCATTGTATTAGTGTTCAGTCAAGCAGTTTCTGCTTTAAGTAACCCCAAGTTTTTAGGATATTATTTTGGTTATTATTTATAATGTCCTCTTCACATTGCATTTACTTTGAACACTTTTTTTTTACATAAAGAGTCATCAAGAACATTTTCATATGTCATTGTACTTAATAGCGCTGTTGGAACATTTTTATAACTTTTGCAGTTTGTTTTAGGCAAAATCAGTTTGTTTTAGGCATCTCATAGCCCGAGGCTATAATAATCATCTGTAGGAGTTATAAAAGGTGTCTGCAATGAAGCTTTATTGTTAATCCTGGTGCTTATGACAATCCAACATTTTTAAAATCTAATTGTCACAGAGACAAAAAGATTTCTGGCTGGGATTCCAATTATAAAATATATAGTTCCAACTTAAATACAAACTCAACTTAAGAACAAGCCTACAGAACCTATCCTGTACTTAAACTGTTTGTATAAATATAAAAATTATATTGGGTCCTCTTTACTGAGGACTTTAAATAAGTTAGAAGGGGGTTTAAATAAATGAATTAGAAGTTGTGAGATATATATTCATTACTGTAAATAAGATCATCATCACTGGGATATATATAAATTAGGGGGAATGTCGTATAATAGCTATAGGATACTATATATCAGTGGTGGCGAACCTATGGCACGGGTGCCAGAGGTGGCACTCTGAGCCCTCTCAGTGGGCACTCAGGCTGTTGCCCAGCAGAGAATTCACCAGAAAGGACTTGAAGGATCCTCCTACAGGCCCAAGTAGCCCAAAAAATGAAGCATCTTGGTCTACCTGAGACTGCAGGAAGAGAAGTTGAGGACAGGGTCAGATTATCATTGGAGCCATTGAAGCTCCTGCTCTTGGCCCCACAATTTTTCATGTTCAGGGAAGCTCCAATGGCAATCTGAATTTTCCCACCTTCTGTCAACAAGTATAGCACGGAGCAAGAAGATTTTAATAATTTAATGCTAGAATTGCCGTGTTGGCACTTTGCAATAAATAAGTGGATCTGGTTTGCATTTTGGCACTCAGTCTCTAAAAGGTTCGCCACCACTGCTATATATTATTCAGGCTACCCTATCACTATGTGTTTGCTGTGTGTCTTGAAATGCAACACAATGGGCAAACACATTGGACAATATGCTTCCGTAACGCATATGTGTTATGCAAGTAGTAGTAGTAGTAGTAGTAGTAGTAGTAGTAGTAGTAGTAACTATCATTGTTAATGTTAAAAGGTAAAACAGGTGGTTGGGGGTTCGTCCGGATGTCTGCCGAGTAAGACATGCAGACTGCCTGCTCCATCCACCCTTGCCAAATTCTGCTTGCCAGCAGCTACTTGCCGGTTTGTGCCTGCCCAAGATTGGGAACACCACCATACTAAGGCTCAGGGAGCCTCGTCGGACTGGTCCGGCACCCATTCCCCCCGAACCCTGGATGATTATGTGGTTCGGAAGACACATGCCGGATCCAAGATCAGACCAGAGAGACCGGATGGAACATATCACTACCATGCTTTGTCATACTACCGATAAATTTGAAAAGAGCGGGACTCACTGGGACACCTATAAATGCTAGATTGATTTCCTGAAATGTTAATTTATTGTTAGACTACTTTAAGTCCTATCATACTTATGCTGCTGTTTTGAGAATATCCAGTGTACGTGACAACTGTTTCTTTCTTCTTTACTTGTTTGTCATGTTTTTCTGATATGGAACCAAATAATGCTCATGAGTCTTTTACTCAAAATGTTCTGCTTTGAAAAAATAAAGGGTGGAATAAAAAAAAAAGTTAAACGGACTTAGCCATACAAAATAACTTTTATGTGTGTGCTTGTTGCGTTTGCACTGGGTTTCATAAATACAATGGCCCACATTTACTATTAGTGAAGTAAACTATAAAAGTACACTATTGCTCTCTAAGCTTTCCTATTCTGATCTATCTTACAAGTCTCCTGCCCCTCCAATCTGGTATACTGTATTAGAATTACAAGGGGAGATTTATTATGAGGGGAATTTATGAAGTCAGTTTTGCTACAAGGCCAGAATTTGCACCAAATTTAGAAGTTTGATAACATTATTGCATTTCTAGGTCCAAAACTTCTGACCTGGAATTTTGCTCTTTTTCTTGCTTTATTTGAAAGTTTCCTCAACCTTTCCGTAACTTTTTTTTTGTTATGTTTTTGCTATTAAGCACAATAGGGCATGTGCCTAAGGCTTTCATTTACCTAGGGGTGTCCTCATTAAAAAAAACATTTACCGTATTTTCCGGGCCATTAGGCGCACCGGAGTATAAGGCGCAACAGTCCGATGCGCCTTATATATGTAATAATTCCATATATAAGGCGCATCGGGACTATAAGGCGCAGGTCGGGGGCGTGGCGGAGGTCCGGGGGCGGAGCGGAGACCCGACGGGACAAGACGCGACGCCGAGACGAGAGCGGAATGGGGAAGGTGGCGGGGAAGGTGGGGGGAGGTAAAGAATAGAAATACTTACATAGATCCCGCTACCAGAGCAGCAGATCTCCAGCGGAACTGCAGACCACCGCGGAGAAGTTGTTCGTGCCACGTGGTCTGCAGTTCCCGCTGGAGATCTGCTGTCTCGGTAGCGGGGACCTATGTAAGTAGGGCCGCTGCCTCATACAGGGCGCACCGGACTATAAGGCGCACTTTGGATTTCCAAGGAAATCCAAGGCTTTTAAGTGCGCCTTATAGTCCGGAAAATACGGAATACTTTGTCTGACAACACTGCTTCCACAGACTTACATTGTTTCATACAGGCATGTAGAAGAAAAAAGAAATGGCACTCACCACCTTCAGATCTTCCTTAGTTGTTTATTTTTATATACTCACAAAAGCATGGCGACATGCCATTGAAGCAAAGGGGAGAGGAGGGCAAAAAGTGCAGGACATCACAAAAAACTTAAAAAACAACCGTTTCGCGCTGGAACATGCTTCATCCGGTACGTTTGCGTGTCATTAATATAACAATAAAGGTGTTTCTCCGCATCAACGTCTCTCAGAGGTGTTATGTATCATAGAGCAATCAGTAGAAACAGTACCTCTCCATCTTCAATCTCATATACCCCAGTAGCGGCAAAACCTTCTTTTTTTCAATTATTTTTTGTTGCTAAAGTTGATATCAAGAAATCCGTGTCAAATCCATATTGTTGCTGGAATGATTTTCTCAAAGTCCAGGGTGTCAATTTATGGGGTTCTGTATTTCCCAAATTTCAATTATTTTTTTTCTAGAATAGTTATCAAGAAATCCGTGTCAAATCAACATAGTTGCCTACACCGTGTCACACTGTGGCTTACTATGTTTCTGCCACCACCAGAGTTTGTCATTGTGCAACTCTCTGGCTTCATACTGCTGCTACTGCTGCCACTCACCTACACACACTGTGATTGTGCCACTCTCTGACCTCCTGCTGCTCCTGCCACAACCTCCACATTTTGCCATTGTGCTACTCTGTGGCCTACCATGTTGCTGCCACCTCTAGAATTTGTCATTGTTCCACTCTGTGGCCTACTCATGCTGCTGCTAACAGACCGCTTTCTCCCTGGATCCCCCAATTATTTCCATAATGCTGGTTTCAACCTCCACCACTCTATGACATTGCCACTATGTTTGGTTTTCCCCTACATTTCATCTGGCAGAAGGAATGAAAAGCTTCAGGATTGATATCCAAAAGCAGGAGTGGATACAGAACACAGAGGACATGCAAATATCCCATTTACTGGTCATCTCTTTTTTGGATCAACTCCTGTTTGTTTTTGGCTTTAGCAATACTGATGGATTATTGTCCGATTGAAAGCGGACACTGACGAATGAAAAGAAGGGCAAAATGATCAGTGACATCAATGCAATATTACTTCCGACACCGTCTGCACTCTTTTTGGGGGTTTCTACATGTATCACCGTTTAACAGAACAGGTTCTGTCGTAATCTATGGATCATCTGATGTCAGTGTAAAAAGAGTGCACTCTTTGATGTTATAGTGGGATCTTGGCCCTCAGCTCGGTCCTTTCGAGCTGGCACAGATGTTACCTTGTCAGGCTGCAATCCCGCTTCGTGTATTTGGTAAAGTTGGTCTATGTAAGTGCACATGGAAGTGAAGAGTGAAGCGATTCTAAGAGCGGTGGCTGTCATGTGCATGTCATACTAAAACACAGCATTGTTTGAAGACCAAACCATGCTCCCTATGCATATTTGAGCATGGCACAACGTTCTACAACACCCTACAGGCTCTCTGCAGCCAGGAAATGCCTGTCTTTTAATGTGATTTGCCATGATTTGATTCGGGTCGAATCTAATTTTGTCAGAAAATTCTGCGAACTCGGCAAATCGAATTTTTGAAAAATTCGCCCATCTCTAGTAGTGAGCCATTAGTCAACCATCTGCCAAAAATGTAATTATATTGTTGTCGCATTGCAAGCTACACAGCATGTACCTGGCCATTTCCACGAGGGTCATCTTCCTGGCCTTTGCCATTGCCTTCCATCTCCTCTTCTTCCTCTGTTTCTTGGGTTGATAAAACATATTTTTGTGTCAAACTACAGGACGGTGAACGTTGGACACATTGGATACATTGCATATAACACAGTTCTGACTCTGCAGCACAAGGAGAGCAAGTTTACCACACTATGAGTAGATGAAACGCATGCATAGTTTTCTGGATATTTACAAGGTATCCTGCAGTTGGGTGGAGGACCTTAGGAACAAACAAATTAAACATGTGATCCATACAGAATATTTCTCCCATTGTCAGATATCACAGTTCTGATCCCAAATTGTTGATAAGACATCCAAGTTCAACACATACAGAACATACTATGCTGTTCCTCCCCTGTCGGAATGCTAGCCAAGTGAAGAACTGTGTTAAACCACCATGCTGCAAACTGATAGTACCAACAGTGTGTCAGTGAGTCACAAGAAGGATGTAAAAGCAGTGGAGTACATAGACATTGGAAATAATTAATGAGAACATGGAGTTGGTATTGCTGTGAACAGATGTCGGTGCTGACATGAACTGTACTAGATCCCAACAGGCTCAAGAACATGACCACTTTCTGCTACACATGCTGGGGAACACTAGGGAAACAACATTAGAGAAGAGAAAAGGCGAGGTCTAAAAAAAATTAATATGAATGATCAAAGTGGACAGTTGAAAGGTAATCTGTAGTATGGTGATGGAGGGGAAGGTTCTAAGACAGGGTTACCTGGAGTAACCCAGGAACTGAACTCCATTGAGCTACGGAAGTCAATCCATGGGGACCAGATCCGTGTAACATCTGCAGGTCTACTAACCTCTCCATGGCTCTCATGTCCTTCATCCTCATAATGTGATTCAAAGCCTTTACCCATTGGGCTTTAGTTATGCTGGTAGAGGATTTCAAGAGCCTAGTAACAATGGGGCAGATTTATCAAGCTGTCTGAAAGTCAGAATATTTCTAGTTGCCCATGGCAACCAATCACAGCTCTACTTTAAAATATTCATGAGCATTGGTAAAATGAAAGCTGAGCTGTGATTGGTTGCCATGGGCAACTAGAAATATTCTGACTTTCAGACAGCTTGATAAATCTGCCCCAATATGTTGCATTGCGAAGAAACAGTGGGGTAGATTCATTATGCCTTCTCTAACAGTTTACTGGCAGAAAAAAACACATGAATCTTCCCTCCCTGACACTTTTAAGGCTTCTCCAACCTGCACGGCACTTTGGGCAAAACTAGCAGGTTTTATGTCTCACTAACCCGTTTTTTATCCCGAAGGGGAAGCCAGGGAGTATGGAGAGGAGGGCAATCTCGGGAATAGCAGGCAACATGTCTGACCACAATTTATTATATAAATCATAAATTGAATTCTACAAATCCTTGGTTCATGGACAAGACCACCAAATGTGCAGCTTAGAGCTTAGAGCCCAATTGCACCTGAGGGAAAAATTGTATGCAAATGTACGGGGTCCAGTTCCATCTGGGTAAAATCTGAAAATTTGTTTCCTGGTTTTGTGTTGAAATAGAAATATCTGTTAAGATGTTAAGAAAATAAATTGTTTAGTTCCTGTTCCTGGGCCCCTCGATATGGGACACCCGTTTTCTTTGTACTATGGTCTAGGAGCCATCAAAAGATCAAGGAAACACTGGGGTTTTTTTTAAACACATTTCTTTATTTCTTATCTCTTTTCTGTATAAACTAACCAAAGAATGAAGTTAAGGCTGTTCATCCACAATATCATTATAAAAACCTCAACATTTTCTGAGACAAACCAAGATCTTCATTGCCATAGTGGAAGTGATTCAGGCTTGGAAGACCACTTTTCTCTGCTTAAATAACATGTAAGTGTTGTTTATAATTGTATCATTAATGGACCTTGGTATCTTTTACATATTGAGGACATAGCTAAGAGGGACCAACACTCAGACTCTCACCAATGTGAAATCCTTTTATGTTACGTTTATTATTATAATATTTTGTTTTCTATCCTTTCTTCAGTGGAAATGTGGGTGAACAAGCTGGTAGTCCTATCTTTGGCTCTATTGGCAAGTGATCAAACTGGAGCAGCAAAGAGTGGGTACAGAAGCTGCAAGGAAATCAAAGCATCTGATAAACAAACAGCAGGTGAGGACATATGTAATGTATAGTATAAATGCATAACATTTGTGAATCCTAAAAGGTATAGGAAAGATGTCCATATAGAAAATACAAAGTCACCCCTGAACCTACCACTTTGAGTGGGACCAGCATTGATTATCTCTACACTAATTGTACATGTTTAGGGAATGGCCTGTTGACATCAGACATGATGGGAATACTTGCATGTCAACTGAGCTATATAAAGAGATCAGGAGTAATAACTTTCAGCTGAAAAAGTATTTTGGCAAACAGCTAATTATATGCATATATAAATGCCGAGGGGGGGAATTGATGTTTTTTATGATAATAAGTCACCACCACTTAATACATTATTTATAATCAACTTGAAAATGTTGAATGTATACTGTATTGTGCTTGAAAGAATCAATCTACAATCTAATCTTGTGTTATTGCAGATGGAATATATACACTGACCACCGAAAATGGAGTAACATATGAGACCTACTGTGACATGACAACCAATGGTGGAGGATGGACATTGGTGGCCAGTGTCCATGAGAATAACATGAATGGTAAATGTACAGCAGGAGATCGCTGGTCCAGCCAGCAAGGTAACAACATCAATTACCCAAAAGGAGAAGGCAACTGGGACAACTATGCCACATTTGGACGACCTGATGGAGCTACCAGCGATGATTACAAGGTGGGCCACTAAATGTTCTTGGTATTTAATTCCTTTTCTATTTTTCTATTTTCTAACTATTAATGGGAAAGTTCAATAACACCTCAGCACTGACCTGACGATTAAACATATATTCTTATTTATGTCAAAATATTTTTGACACTAAAAACATTTTTACTATTCAAAATTAAATAATTTTGCCAAAATGTGTGTTTGAATTGACATGGATAGATTTAGGTGACTGCAAATATATGTTGCTTGTCCGGGATTTTATAATCATCATCTTATTCCATCCATTGTAATCTTATTTACATTCACCTATTTTTCACTTTTACAGAGCCCTGGCTATTATGATATTACCGCTAAGGATCTGGGCTTGTGGCATGTTCCCAATAATACACCCTTGTCACAGTGGAGGAATTCTGCTCTTCTGAGATATCGGACAAACAATGGATTCTTCGCCCAGGAAGGTGGTAACCTCTTCTATCTGTACAAAGTAAGTACCTTATCAAGTGCAAAACAATCTTTCTATAATATTTAGATATGTCTAGCTGCCACAGTTCCCCAGGTACTGTACTTGTGTGAATAATATATTAGTTATTAGTATGTAAATATACATAAAATAATTGGCGGCTGGTAGTATGCATCAGGTTTAAAGAGCCATTAGAAATGGAATGTATGTGTCCACTTCCAATAAGTACATATTCCAGGTGACATACAGTATGGCCAAACAATATTTAAAGAGACGCTCCGATATTAATTGAATGTGAACACTGGTCTAGTATACAAAGCCCCTCAAGCTTACAGCTTTCTAATACCTTTACATACAGCTTTTCTATACCACTGAGGCCATGTATGGAAACAAATTCCTTTTTATATAACAATATTTACAGCACTGATATAAGGCCTGTGTACATCACCCAGGGGCAGCCATAGCAGCCGCTATGGGGCCCGCAGTGTCAGGGGGCCCCGTCATCCGACCTGACACAATAAAGAATGGAGGATGTGCACCATTATATAAATACCGGATGACCGACGGACTGTGGTGTGCAACCTTTGCCAAAAGGATCAGCAGGGGTTCCACCACTACTAGCTTAACTACCACCAGTATGGCAGCATCTGATGCTAAACACCCCACTCAATGGCACCAAGCCGTTTCACCTCGGCCGGGCACACCACTGCTCCTTCCCCTGTGTCATCTGCTGGTCAGCCCCTGCAGGACCCGCCCCAAACACCCCGTGCGAAAAACCCCTCTTCGCCTCCACGAATCCCCACAGCATCCACCAGCGTTCAGCTCTCCATACCCCAGAAGCTGGAGCGTAAAAGGAGGTATAGCGCAACCCACCCACAGCCCAAGCCTCAACGTCCACATCTCCAAGTTGCTTAGCCTGGAGATGCTGCCTATAGGTGGGTAGAGACCGAGGGCCTTTCGAAACCTCATGGCAGCGGCCGCCCCTCGGTATTCGTTCCCCAGTCGCCACTACTCTTCCCGATGTGCCGTCCAGCCCTGCAAGCACGTGTCAGAAACATCCTCCTTGCCCCTGACAAACCGTTTCTGACAAACCTGACCACGGACAGTGGACGAGTTGCTGGGGCAGGGCCACCTTATATCGCTGACGGACATTGGGTTAACTTGGTGGAGGCTGGGACGAGTTCGCGACCCTGGGTGGTCATATACTGCAGAAGCCGAGGATTGCGGGGGGCTACCTCGGTCCAGGTTCAAAGGCCTCTCCCACCTCCTCCACCTCCTCCTCTGATTACCATCGTGGGCATGGCGCCATCAGTCGGTAGCTCTAGGCACAGCAGCAGTCCATCGCTAAGCGAAGCAAGGCGGTGCTCAACTGCTGAGCCTAGGCGATAAAGGCACACCACCCAAGAGTTATTAAGGGCATCACGGCGCAGACTGATCTGTGGCTGGCACCCTGACTTGAACCTGAAGCCCGGCATGTTGTGTGTGAAACGGCCGTAACCTGTGGCAGCTCCACTCGGCAGACTTACACATGTGCCATGCCTGGCCCATGTGTTAAATCTCATAGTTCAGCGTTTCTCAAGACATACCCCAATGTCTGATTTGCTCACGAAGGTGCGCCGCATCTGTGCGATTTCAGATGTCCAGCACAGATGCTGCCACTCTCAGCGCAGCGCCGCCCAACTGCCGCTCACCGACTGTTGTGCGACGTGCCCACGAGGTGGAATTCAACACCTAACATGTTATCCAGAGTTTACCAGCACGCAGAGCGAGTTGTAGACTGCCAGATGTCAACTTCCACCAGAACTGGTAGTCAGGTCAGTCAGCTCCTCAAGTCTACAATGAGGGTGGACGTGATGCTGATATCTGTCAGGTGCTGAGTAACTTTGAGGAGTCAACACAGTGGTTCAGTGGTGATGCGCCATCATCCACCTCACCATCCCGCTGTTGCCTGTTGAAAACCTCTGTCAGCATGAAGTCGGAAGCTTTGCGCTCGTCACAAGAGACGGGGGAAGGATTCCCTTGTTTGATGCCAAAGACATCTTTAGGTCTGTTTCTCAGCGCATATCGGAGGAGGTGAGGGGAGGAGGAGGAGGAGGAAGAGAGGAGAATGTTGGCGAGACAGAAGAGGAGGCCATTGTCAGTCCTTCACTGTTCAGCGGTAGGGCAGAAGAAGAGGAGTTGGGGAGTTGGAGGAGGAGGAATGGACAGTAGCCAGTGAGGGGAGTGAATTCTTGCGCGTGGGGACTTGGCGCATATGGCAGATTTCATGACTAAGCTGCCTATCCTGTGACCCTCGCGTTCAAGAATTTATTCCAGCACCGATTACTGGGTATTCACTCTCCTGGACCCACGGTACAAGCAAAAACTTTCCACTCTCATCCCTGAGAGAGAAAGTAGTGTGAGAATGCAATGAATACCCAGCAGGCCCTGGTGCACAAGCTGAAACAGTATTTTCCTTTGACAGCGCTACGGCAGAGGGCGTACTTCTGGGGACAAGTAGCGAGGGAGAGTAGGCGACCAGGCAGCTTGTCGCACTGGCAGGGGTACGCTTTACAAGGCCTTTGCCAGTTTTATGTCACCCCAGCAAGACACTGTCACCTGTCCCAGTCTCGGCAGAGTAGGGCTGATCTTCTAGAAGATGGTGAGGAGTACGTAGCTGACCATTAACCATCGTCCTAATATGATCACACAGCTCCCTACAACTACTGGGTTTCAAAGCGGACATGTGGCCGAAATGGCGCTGTACGCCTTGGAGGTTTTGCTGCCTGCGCTAGCGTGTTGTTCCGAGCGGTTTCATGCAGCTGGTGGCATCATCACCGATAGCGTAAACGCCTGTCGACTGACAGCACTGACAGTTTGACGCTTATCAAGATGAATAAAGCCTGGATTTCTCCGCATTTCATTCTCCACCAGTGAAAGAAGCTGAACCTGAAATGTTTGCACTCCTCCTCCTCATTGTCCTCCTTCTCCTCCTCTTTGTACACTAAAGCAGAGGAAACTGGCTATTTTTGCCAGGGCCAACTGGCTCTGCTATAGTACTCATGTATTTAATTTTTCTGGAGGCCAACGACCCTGTCCTCTGTTTTTAAACTATGTTTGGGAGTGCCACATACAGGCACTCAATCTATGTAATTTTTCTGGAGGACCAGTACCTGCTCCTTGGTTTGAAACTTTTTGACTGCCAATACAGGCACTCAATTTATTTATCTTTTTGAGGACCAGCTACCTGCTCCTCTGGTTTGAAAACTTTTTTGGACTGCCACATACAGGCACTCAATCTATGTATTTTCTGGAGGACCAGCATGCTCCTGGTTTGAAAACTTTTTGGACTGCCCACATACAGGCACTATCCAATAAATTGTCTCCATAGCAGCCTCCACACGTGTCTTTTAGCTGCCTTACACGTGTCTCCTTGCTCTCCACACGTCACCCTAGAACTGCCTCAAAAGTAGTCCATATAGCTGCCTCCATACATGGTCCCCTATCAAACGAGCTGTGTCAGGCAGAATTTGGGATTGTTTTCATGGTTCCATGTTAACTTTGTCGCCACCCTGTTGTGTAATCACAAAAATATATTGGCCAACTTTCATTTACCAATATTATTCAGCGTTCTTGCGCATCGTTTACATTCCCTCAACCGCCAATCTAAACTTATAAGACGCGCTACAACACTTGATCTTATACAAAAGGTTATTGAAGTGCGTTTGGAGGGAGTAGCCTAGGACAGGGGCTTGGTTGGCGAAAGCTGCCTGGCAGGGAGCGCCAGCTCCATCCCAAGATCCAACACATAGTTTTTAACTGCAGCACCTTAATCTATACTAGTTCACTGCCTCCATACATGGTCCCCTTATCAAACGAGCTGTGTCAGGCAGAATTGGGTTGTTTTCATGGCTCCTCATCAAACTGTTTAACTTTGTCGCCACCCTGCTGTGTAATCACAAAATATATGGCAAACTTTATCATTACCGATATTATTTGAGCGCTTCTTGCTCACCTCCTTTGGTTCCTCTCTGCCACCCATTGGTTTAAGCCTGAGTCCATTGGGTATGTTGCCATGCCACTCTCTAGCCTGGCGCTGCGCGTGCTCTGCCATGCCGTCCCCTATAGTGTCAGGGTCAATATTGATGTGTTAGAATGCTATCTAGCCTCATTCGGTCACTCTGTCATTGCCATGTGTTGCCCATAGTTTTGGCCTAATGGTGCGATTAAGCGCCTCAGAGGCATCCATGCATGCTGCCCCTGCTGGTTCCGTCCATTTCCGTGGTGTTCCATCCTTTCTGAGGTTCCCAGGTGTTTGGCCAAGCTTCCCGTGCAGATCCTTGGTCCCCTTGAAAAATGCTCGAATCTCCCATTGACTTCAATGGGGCTCGTTATTCGAGACGAGCACTCGAGCATCAGGAAAAGTTTGTCTCGAATAACGAGTACCCGAGCATTTTAGTGCTCGCTCATCTCTAGTTGAGATCAACATAATAGGAGAGAGAGAGGGGGGACGGAGATGACAAGATGGAGCATGGAGGATGCATTAGCTGATTATCAAAAGAGGATTAAGGGGTAAGAAAAATCAGAAAAGTTAGTTCAGCAGAAATTGATAGACTTAGACAATTGGCCAAGAAGAAACAATTTGAGAGTGGTGGGCTTCCGGGAAGGTGTGGAGGGGAGGTGCTGGAATTTACCTTTCGCAAGAGGATTTGCGCCAATGTTCTTGGCGGATAGTGCACAATTCCAATTAAGGCACGACCATCTGGTTCTCCACAAAGGGATCTACTGGTGCATCTCCTCTCACGAGAGTTCAGGATAACATTATCAGATGTGCCTAAAATATAGATAAATTGGAATATAATAATGTTCTAACAGTGATCTTTCCAGATTTCCCTCAAGAGATGCAAAAAAGAGCCAGTTATGTGGACCTCAAAAAATGTTGAGGCCAAAGGATATAGTATGCTCCTTAATTTAACCAACCCAGCTGAAAGTAATTCATGATGGGAAACCCAGCAACTCAGCAGAGGCAAACAAATGTGCAGAGAGGATTTTGAAGATTTAGGAGGATGGAATGTAGGGTGGGCTTTTTACACACAGAAGAGTTCTGGGTGCATGTTCTGGGGGACTCCTGTTGCAAGACTAAAAACCCTGGCTATGGGGTCTTGTCATATGCACAAGGGGTAAGCACCATGATTGATAGATGTGTTCATTTTCAAAAGACAGCAATAACAATAGATCCATTAGTTAGATATGTTCCGCACCTGTGGAACAAACTGGTGGTACCCCGTGCAGCAAGACCATCCTGCTTTGCGCAGGCTCTGGTGAAGACCAGGTGCCACTTAGACTCCGGTCCCAGGTGTCAGCTAGTACCATCTCCCACGGTGGTCCAGAGGGTCCACATACTCACAACCCTGACAGTATGTATGTGTGTATTTACTATATATGTGTAAATGCTGTATGTCTGTGTATATAATGGTTTGTATATAGTGTGTGAAACTCACTTGTGTGGGAAAACAAATAAGGGAGCTCCATTCAGAAGTCTTCTATGGGGCCCTGCCCAAAAAAGGACACTCACTATAGCTGTTTTGTAAAACAGCTTCAGTATTCTTGTGCATATGTTACCGGTAGATGATTTGGGCCTTCTTAAAAAGGTAAAATCTGGACAACGCTTTACTGTACACCCTGTTGCCATTTGTCATCCAATCTAACCTATCATCAATGTGCACACCTAGATACTTATACGCTCTGACCCGCTCAATCTGTTGCCCATTGATCACAACTGGTTCTGGGGCTGTTTTGTTCCTCCTCAAATTAATTGCCATCTCCTTATTATAAACAACATTAAGCAACAGGTCATTCTTTCATTCTAGTTCACAAAATGGGCAATGGTTTCCCTGTATTTTTTGTTGTTGCTGTTTTGGATACAGCCAGGGGCGGACTGGCCGTTGTACCCACCGGGAATTTTCCCGGTGAACCGGTCAGATAATCTATTGTACCTGCATCGTACAATGCAGGTACTATTAATTAGTAGCTCAGTACAGCTGCTTCTGTGTCTGTCTATACACGCAGCTACAAAGGTCACACAATTGAGGGAATTGATTCAAAGGGCTATTAATGTCTGCGGCAGGCTGGGGCTATTGATTCTATGTCTGGGGCAGGCAGGGGCTATTAATTCTATGTCTGGGGCAGGCTGGGCCCATCGTTATTGAGCCGGGGTCATAGTAGGAGCTCTATCAATACTGGGGTGGGGGGGGGTTAAGCTGGTTAAAGGAGAGAAAGAAGAAATAAATTATCCTTACCAATACAGTATGTCACATTATGGGGCACTATTTGTGTGGTACTAATATTTCAGGGGGCTCTATAAAGCTCTTTTACAGTTTTGGGGCACAGTATTGGTGGTAGCAGAAGAAGGGACAGTTAAGGGACAATGTGAAATTACAGAACATAAGATGATGGTGGAACTAATGGAGAAGATAAGGAATAAGTACAATCCAAGGATACGTCACCTGATGTCACTGGCGGCAATAGGTATCGATCTCTCATGTGTTTTTTATGTAGCTGTATATGACAAATACTGATTTTTTTCAAGTTCGTTTCTTGTATATTGGGGGCAGTATTATAGTAGTTATATCCTTGTACATAGGGGGCAGTATTATAGTAGTTATATTCTTGTACATAGGGGGCAGTATTATAGTAGTTATATCCTTGTACATAGGGGGCAGTATTATGGTAGTTATATCCTTGTACATAGAGGGCAGTATTATAGTAGTTATATCCTTGTACAAAGGGGGCAGTATTATAGTAGTTATATCCGTGTACATAGGGGGCAGTATTATAGTAGTTATATTCCTGTACATAGGGGGCAGTTTTATAGCAGTTATATTCTTGCACATAGGAGGCAGTATTATAGTAGTTATATTCCTGTACATAGGGGGCAGTATTATAGCAGTTATATTCTTGCACATAGGGGTGGTATTATAGTAGTTATATCCTTGTACAAAGGGGGCAGTATTATAGTAGTTATATTCCTGTACATAGGGGGCAGTATTATATAGTAGTTATATTCCTGTACACAGGGGGCAGTATTATAGTAGTTATATCCTTGTACAAAGGGGGCAGTATTATAGTAGTTATATCCGTGTACATAGGGGGCAGTATTATAGTAGTTATATTCCTGTACATAGGGGGTAGTATTATAGTAGTTATATCCTTGTACAAAGGGGGCAGTATTATAGTAGTTATATCCGTGTACATAGGGGGCAGTATTATAGTAGTTATATTCTAGTACATAGGGAGCAGTATTATAGTAGTTATATTCTTGTAAATAGGGGGCAGTATTATGCAAGTTATATTCTTGTATACAGGGGGCAGGATTATAGAAGTTAGCTTGTATATGGGAGAAGTATTTTAGAAGTATTATTTTGTATATAGAAGGCAGGATTAAATGTGTTATTCTATATATACCAACAATTTGTCAGTTATAACTCCACCCACATTGTCTGACCAAACCCACTTATCTTGACTCCGCCTATAAAATGGGTCTGCTTTTACAGGTTTTTCCAGGGCCATTTTAAATTCCCAGTCTGCCCGTGGATACAGCTAATGATTACCGAATCATCAGAAAATCTGAAGTATAAAGGGTGAAAAGATAGCATACTGTCCCATTGATTTCTAAGGGTCTGTTCACAGTGTGCAGTGTGAGAAAAAAATTACAAAATGCACTAGTTTTTACACACATGCAGACCACAGACCTCCATAGATGTCAATGGATCCACAAAGAATAAAGGACATCCATATGTAGTACGTTTTTTTTTATATGTTGCTAAGCAACAAAAAAAATGGATGACAAATGGATGAGGAAAAAATGGATTTATAAGAATTAGTGAGTGCCGTGTATAAATTAGGAAATAGTTTTAATTGAAGTGACACTATACTGTAAGTGACTATTTTGTGGGGTGCAGTTAGGAAAATTTGCTGCACAAAGATGAAAACGTGCTGCATACAGCTGAAATTCACGCCTTTAAATCAGTTCTGTAGCTGAAAGATAGAAATTGTCATCTGAGATGGGTCGACCTGGATAAAGTCCTGCACAGAGGTAGAAGGTCGGAGCTACAAGATCGCCTTATACAGTAAGGGATCTCAATATCTGCACTATGGCACTCCTGGATTGCAATACATTTTTGGCGCTAAATAGTAATGTGCAGTATATTTCCTGCTGGTATATATTTATTTGTGTGGGCTATTAATTTCTGTGATATTTTCAGTGTAATACAGGTAAGGTGGTATTGTAAATAGTATATGGGTATATAAATAGTATACGGGTATATATATATATATATATACCCGTATACTATTTACAATACCACCTTACCTGTATTACACTGAAAATCTTTGCATCTATATTTAAATGTTTATAATACATGGTGTGTGTTAGAGAACAACACCTAACCTGTTATAGCCTGTGCCTCTTGAGCCTGGAGATGATCATTGACAATAGGAATCAGGCAAAATTTTCTATAACAATTTTGTAGGGTGTGACTTAGCTCTCCCAGGTCTGCTTTGGGAGATTATATTCAGTGTTCTTATTGTGGCACACACAACTCCCCTCCCTTTACCCTACAACCAAGGATATAGACAATATAAAAATGTATCCATGTTGTTGGGGTGAGGGGTCACCCTTCTGGTAGCTGCTGGACATTTATTAGTGAGGGGCGGCCGCTGCTGGAGGTGTTATTAGTGAATGGAAGCCACTGTTGGACATGTTATTAGTGAGGGAAGGCTGCTGGACAACTAATTATTAGTGAAGGGAGGCCACTGCTGGACATGTTATTAGTGAGGGGAGGCTGCTGCTGAACATCTAATTATTAGTGAAGGGAGGCCACTGCTGGACATGTTATTAGGGAAGTGAGGCTGCTGCCGGACATGTTATTAGTGAGGAGAGGCCAATGCTGGGCATGTTATTAGTGAAGGGAGGCCCCTGCTGGACATGTTATTAGTGAGGGGAGGCTGCTGCTGGACATGTTATTAGTGAAGGGAGGCCACTGCTGGACATGTTTTTAGTGAAAGGAGGCCGATGCTGGACATGTTATTAGTGAAGGGAGGTCGCTTCTGGACATGTCATTAGTGAGGGGAGGCTGCTTCTGGACATGTTATTAGTGAATGGTGACCACTGCTGGACATGTTATTAGTCAGGGGAGGCCGCTGCTGGGACATGTTATTAGTGAAGGGAGGCCGCTGCTGGGACATATTATTACTGAAGGGAGGCCGCTGCTGGGACATGTTATTAGTGAAGGGAGACCACTGCTGGAAATGTTATTAGTGAAGGGAGGCCACTGCTGGACATGTTATTAGTGAATGGTGACCACAGCTGGACATGTTAATAGTGAGGGGAGGCCGCTGCTGGACATGTTATTAGTGAATGGTGGCCACTGCTGGACATGTTATTACTCAGGGGAGGCCGCTGCTGGGACATGTTATTAGTGAAGGGAGGCCGCTGCTGGACATGTTATTAGTGTAGGGAGGGCGCTGCTGGACATGTTATGACATACTAGACAAAAGCAATAACCTGAAGACAACAAAGGCTGTAAGTGCCTTGGGCGGCATGAAATAGGGCCCTGCAGACATCTATACTGTTCCACTGAATTTCATTTACAGGTATGGGACCACACCCATCTATTCCGCACAATGCTGTCTTTACATAGGGCTTACCTTCCTGTGTGTAGATTCTACAATGATTAAACCAAAGAATGAAGTCAAGGCTGTTTATCCACAATATCACTATAAAAGTCTTACAATTTTCTGAGAGAATCAAAGTTCTTCATTGTCACAGTGGAAGCACGTCGGAGTTTGTAGGACCACTTTTCCCTCCTAAAAGAATCCGTAAGTGCTGTTTTTATAAATGTATCATTAATGGACCCTTTGTACCTTTTACATATTGATGACATTTCTATGAGGGGTTAAACACCTCTGTGATACTGATAATCCTTAAGGATGTATATCCTTCACCATTTTATATTGTATGTGTTATTTTAATATGACATTTTGCATCTTCTTCTCCAGCGGAAATGTGGGTACACAAGCTGGTAGTCTTTTCTTTGGCTTTGTTGGCATGCTGGGATAAGAACTATGCAAGCGAACCTACTGGTGGACCAGAGTATGGATACGGAAGCTGCAAGGATATCAAAAATTATGATAAAAGTGCAAGTGGTAAGGGCATATATAATGTAGAGTATACATGCATAACATTTTCACATTTTAAGGTATAGAAAGATGTTTTTACACAAAAAAAACAAAGGAAACTGATTTAATCACTTTTGGTGAAACTGCTAATTATTATTTCTACACAAATGTGGGAGGGCATTGTTGAGTGTCATCTAATCTTCTGCTTTTGCAGATGGCATATATATGCTGACCACTGAAGATGGAACAATATATCAGACCTACTGTGACATGACAACTGATGGTGGAGGGTGGACATTGGTGGCCAGTGTCCATGAGAATAACATGAATGGTAAATGTACGGTGGGAGATCGCTGGTCCAGCCAGTCAGGAAACAACGCCAACAACCCGAAAGGAGATGGTAACTGGGCCAACTACGCAACATTTGGTCTACCTAATGGGGCTACAAGTGATGATTATAAGGTGGGTCACAATAGTTCTTTATATTCCATTTTTCTTCTGTATTCTATTTTGTAACTGTTATTGAGAAAGTCCACTTATAACTCATCACCGACCTGAAGATTTTACATTTTAATTTTTAAACAAATATTTGCTACTCAAAATTTTAGCTTTTTAAATTTTTTTTTTTTTCATCCTGGTAGTAGATGTCCTTTAAAGATAAAATTGATTATATTCACCAGGAAATAAATGCTCAATTTGCTCACTCCATTAATCCCCTTACCTCCGGGACCTACCAGACTGAGTTGGGTAGACATACAGTATTTTGACACTTTATTTTTGTGGACTATGGGGCTCATTTACTAAGATTCCGCGGACCGTGAATCCATCGGGTTTTCCAAATATTTCCATTTTGCGATTTGGACAAACCGCGGAATTTAAAAATGAAATCGTGTCGCAAGAACAAGCACTTACATGCACCAGGAAGAAGAAGGTGATCTCCGGCGGATCTCAGCGCGGAAGCGGCACATGCAGGAAATTCGACGCACGAACTTAGTGAATCGCGGCAGCTCCGAATACTCGTTGGACAATGCACCACTGGATCACGACAGGACGGGGTAAATAAATCTGCCCCTGTATGTTTAGACAACATAATGTTCCTTTACTCTGGTCACATACACGGCGTGTGCCAGACCAGGAGAAGTAATAGGTCTTAACCAAGTCTACATTTAACACACTGACTTCTTTTTTATCTTTGTAGAATCCTGGCTATTTTGATATTGCAGCTAAAGATCTGGGTTTGTGGCATGTCCCAAATAATACCCCCTTGTCACAGTGGAGGAATACTGCTCTCCTGAGATATCGCACAAACAATGGATTCTTCACCCAAGAGGGCGGTAACCTGTTCCAGCTATACAAAGTAAATACTTCATAAAATGCTAGACATGTTACTTTTCTTGTTTAAGTCTATAAAATGAAATATAGTTTAGTTATAGCAGATTCCGCCTTCTGTATTCATGATTACCTGACCGCATGTTTAGTGCTGCCACTAGCCTGCGGCATACATCAATTTAAAGAAACACTACAGGTGAAAGGCACTGCTTCTATTCTCTCTTTATGAATGCAAGTATAATCAACAACGCGTTTCAGGTTATAAACTACAGACATAAATAATAGAGTTTTTTTTTTTTTTTTAGAGTTTAGGCCTAGGTTATAAGCATTGTCAGGCTATAGCATAGCATATGTTGGTTCCCCTATAAAACTATGTTTAAACAGCAAGAGGGCATTAACAATATTCCAACATGGGGAGAAAAAAAAGTACTGGACCGCACATCAACACACAATACAATGATCTATTGGTCCCTACGATATTGTGTGTGGCATCACATGGCATCCACCACCGCTGCAAAACAGCAACAGCAGGGACCAAGAACCAGTTGCCCTCCAGCACCCATACTGACAGGGGCTCCGGGCCCCAGCTCCGCACTAGCACTACACCACAGAAGCAGCAGATGCCATGCAATACCTCACCATGTGAACAGGACTTAAATGCTCACCATGTGTAAACAGGTCTTGAATACTCACTGTTCCATGTGGTCCCAGACACTGGTTGAGAGGGAGTAGGCGGCCACTAAATGCAGTTTTCTGCTAATTTAAAAACACCTGGGTCGATTGGGGCAGAGTACTGGTTCCAGGCAAAAAAACAAAATAAATAGATAGAATAGAATAAACCAACATGGATATAGAAAAAAGAACTGGACCGCACATCCACACATCATACAATGATATATTGCACTAGGCTACATTTTCAAATTGAACTTGAGGTTATTAGTTACATTTTGATTGAATTGTATAAGCCACTAACCACTTCACAGTGACCAACACGTCTCATTTGACCCAAGTGTTTTTAAATTACTGTATGAGACCACATGGGACAGTGAGTATTCAAGACCTGTTCACACGTGATGAGCATTTAAGTCCTGTCCACATGGTGCGGTATTCCATGGCATCTGCTGCTTCTGTGGTGAGGTGCTAGTGGCAATCCGGGGCTATGGGTTCTGGGAGGGGGCAAATGGGTCTTAGTCCATTCTGGTGCTGTGATACAGCGGAGGTGGATGCCATATGATGCCACACCCAGTAGCACACCCACTACAACAGGGTCACTGTAAAATGGTTAGTGGGCTTATAGAATTTTATGAAAATGTAACTAAGTTTGTTTTGTAAATGTAGCCTTTTTTCTCTCCACATGTTGGCAGAACAATATTATATGGTAGGTATAGAGAACTATCAGTTACAGTGATTGACTGATCGGAATAGAGGCTGCTAAGTAGTTATTTCATCAAATTGTTTTCGACCTTATGAGAGTGTTATCGCTAGTATTCAAAATTAAGAGTTTTGAATAATTTTTTGGATGGTTAGGAGTGGGATAAAGGCCTTGGTCCCTGTTTCTGTCCATTGTAATTAGCATTATATCCCCCATACTCTGGAGCACTCTACCAAAATGTGTAAGACTGTCCTGTACCTTCCAAACTTTAAACCTAAAAACTAAAAAATGTTTAGCATTGCCTACAACACACAATAATGAACTGCTTTTCTCCTTCACCTCATGTCTCCATCTATCCTCCCACATAAATTGTGAGCCCTCATGGACAGAGTCCTCCTCCCGCTTTTTTCTGATTTCTGTAATCTTTGTATTTGTTCTTGTATCAATGTAATGTATGTAAATCCCTAACTGACAGTACAGCACCATGGTTCTCTATAAATAATAATTTTAATAATAATAATTATATGCTCTGATAATCAGAAAATTCAATCAATTAAGTGTGGTCCACACAGTGTCTGGATATGGCACACCAATAAATCACAAACCTGAATGGCTGAAAGACCCCTTTCACCAGCTTCACTAAACAGAACCTTATCAACCCAATAAGCTGCCACCAGTTCTCCTTTAATATAAGTCTGGTCCGTAACGGCAGGAACCAACCCAAAAGCATTATTTATTGAGATAAAAGAGCAACACAGGTTACATTTTCTATGTAATTTCCTTAAGGGCACACTAGAAAATACAGTACACACAATGTATATATACATTGGCGACTTTTCGGTGTAATACACCTTTCTCAAGCCTTGAGAAAGGTGTATTACACCGAAACGTCGCCACTTGTTCCAATAAAAATCACCTACGTTTGATCAAGAACTTTGGAGTGCTGCCCACTTTTTCCTATTTTGTACACTGAAGCAAGGACCTGGCCAGGACCTTTGGGGGCGCTGCACCACTCCTTCTGAGGAGCTTTAACTGTGCGGACTTGAATTTTTATTTTTTCTATGTATATACATATATATATATAGATAGAAGAGTACAAATACATGGGTAGGACTCAAGTATTCAGTATATTAGTTACCTTGTGTGGGTCTAATGGATACTGATAGGCCACACCTTAAGATCCTTCCTGCGCTTGTGATGGAGAATTGTTTCCTAAGGCAAAGACACTGGGCCATCAGGGATGGTCTGATTATATTAGGTGCAGACACATCCCTGCACACTCACAGGAGGGCTTTGAGGACCCTCCTACCTGGTATTAAATCCAGAACCTTGGAGAAGACATAGCTTCTCAAGAGGAAGTCATAGGGTCAGGGTTCTGATATCATTGGATCAGGCTGAATCCTTGGATTGCATCGATTCCAAACCTGACCCATTTGCTTTTTCTGAACCCAAGAATGCCAGAACCTAGTTATTCATATTTGTAGAAACCCCTGTCTATACCAAATCCAAAAATGTATTTGCCCTTAGGCGAAGGCTATATTCACACTGCCGTTGCCCGCCCGTACCGTAGCGGGCAACGGCAGTGCACGGGGAGAGGAGGAGGAGGTGAGCGCAGCTCACCCCCTCCCTCCCCATAGGAAGTAATGGCGCACGGTGCCGTATTACAGGAAAAGATCGGATAGGTCCTAACTTTTTCCCGGGTACGGTGCCGCACGTGTGCTGCACAGTACCGCTCCCCTAGGGCGCCGTGCGCCCATTGCCGTCTATGGAGGACGTATATCGGCCGTATATACGTCGGCCGTATATACGTCCTCCA
Source organism: Engystomops pustulosus (assembly GCA_019512145.1). Lineage (NCBI taxonomy): Eukaryota > Metazoa > Chordata > Amphibia > Anura > Leptodactylidae > Engystomops > Engystomops pustulosus. Next base: position 57,104,838 of record CM033651.1, read on the forward strand.
TACGGCAGTGTGAATGTAGCCTAAGATGGACCATAACTCCATATGTGTCCCTATTGGTCTGAGATTTTTACGCCTCATTGTCTCTTGTTTAAGAAACAGAGGCAAGCCTCTTAGAGTTGCTGCGGAAATCCTTTGAAGCTCTACTACCTGGAGAGCTCAATTAGGCTAATCGAGATGAGGCAGGAGGGAAGAAGGAGTTTGTACCAACACTGATGACCTGGTCATATTTATCACACTGTCCTCATACCTCATGCACAAAATCAGACAGAACAAAAAATAAAGCAGCAACAATTTCCATATTTTTAAGCCTATAGGTAACAATGCTGAGTGATAATTTTAGGGTAGATTGTGTGCCTTTAGGAGGTGGTAGATAAATACAGTTTCTATGATTTTCTCTCAGAAATACCCAGTGGCCTACAATGTTGGAAGCTGCCCTACAGGTCATGGACCTTCTGTTCCTGTTGTTTATGACTTTGGAAGTGCTGAGAAGACAAAATCATATTACTCACCAGAAGGCGCAAGTAAGAACTTATATAACTGTATAATTAAAAAATGCAAAATGTAGACATCTTCCATTCTGATAATAGTCTTTGCTTCTTTATGCAGAAGAGTTCACTGCTGGTTATGTGCAGTTCCGGACTATAAATAATGAAAAAGCTGCCCTGGCTCTATGTCCTGGGGTGAAGGTCACAGGATGCAATGTGGAACATGTAAGTAATATACTTGGACAAATGTTATTGATCATTTTTGAATTATTATACTTCATTATGTTCTAGAAATTTAAAACTATATCCAAAACAATTTGCTTGTGTAATCTTCTTCATGTACTTCCAGCACTGCATTGGTGGAGGAGGCTTCTTCGCAGAGGGAAACCCAGTTCAGTGCGGAGACTTTACAGCCTTTGACTGGAATGGTTATGGAACACGTTCTTACTGGAGTGCCAGCAAGGAGATCACTGAAGCTGCCGTTCTCCTCTTCTATCGTTGATCTGTATTTATACAGATTATTTATGCTTGTTTTGTTTTTAATACCAAGAGTAATAGCATAAAAAAGCATAATAGATACAAATTAGATTTCTATAAATCTTTGAAACTTCTGGAGTTCTGGAAACATGCCCTTACAGTCTGTGGGTTCTGTAGGTTTGTTCTTAAAGGAAATCTACCATTTGTTTTATGCATTGTGAACCAAACATTGCGAATGCTGTAGCTACACTGATGAAGAAGCATATCTTGTTTAATCCCTGAACCGAGTGGTTTTACTCAAAAAACAATTATAAAATTCAGCACCTTGGGAAAGCTGGGTTGCATACTGGCTGCAGTTTATAAACACATTAAACTGAGCTTCCTGAACTGTCCAGACAGGAGTAATCAACCTGAGCTGGATGACTCATACACAGAAGCTGGAGGATGGTGCAGTGATTGCCTGTCAGGAACAACACGATCATGATTATATCATTCTCTGGAGCAGTGCACATAAAGGGTAAGAGGAGAGCGCCAGAGCCTCATTATCATAATTTCATAATTGTTTTTTCTGCAAAACCATTTAATTCAGGGATTAAACAAGATATGTTTCTGCATCAGTGTAGCTACAGCATTCTCAAGGTATGTTTCATTCACAATGCATAAAAGCAAATGGTAGATTTCCTTAAGGTGGATTTGTATGTAAGTCAGAACTGGTATATTTTTTAAATGTAAATCCAGACATTTATTTTTTACGTTATGAAAATTTTTTTTCCCAGTGACGATTAGATTTTAAAAATTTTGGTTGTCATGGAATAAGGATTAACAATAAAGCTTCATAACAGAAACCTTTCATAATGCTTACATTTGGTCATTGCAACCTGGGGCTAAAGTTCAGTAAATTACCAGCATCCAGAGACCTTCACCAGAGGTCACAGAAAGAAGAGAAGTCCATCTGTACCCAGAATATGCTTATTACCTTGTCTGTGACCAGTAACTAACATTGTTACTTAAAATAAGTTGTATATTTGCAATATTATGTAATACTTCTTCCCGTGCAGAAGGTTTCAGTTTAAGTTTTGCTAAACATGTTCCAAGCATTCATTGGGGCACATTTATCATACTCTGGAGCTTTATGTGGCCCATTGGGGCACATATACTTACCCGTCCCATTGACAACGCCGAACCAGAAGGTTCGGCGAGGATTCGGAGCTGCCGCGATTCACTAAAATCGTGCGTCCAATTTCCTGCATGTGTCCCTTCCCCCGCTGTTCACCTTCTTCTTCCCGGTGCATGTGAGTGCTGATCTTACGACACAATTTTGAAAGTTAAATTCCGCGGTTTGTCCAAATCAGTCGTGTTGTCCGACGGCCACGATCTAGTGGACCCTTAATAAATGTTCCCCATTGTGTCTTAAACATCTAATTTAGCAGAATGCCCAAACTATGTTTACATCCAGTTACCCTCCTGCCAATAAGCTGATCAGAATATAACAATCCCCAAAATAGTGGGAATAAACCTCGCAAAGATTATATAGAAGCCAAACTGTATAAAAATGATCTCTTTATTATGACAGAATAATAAAAAATTATTTACTTTCAAGAGAAAAGTTTTGGCGTTTATATAATCTTTTTGAGGTTTATGCCCACTATTTTGGGGATTGTTATGTAGTGATTTAGGATACCTCTACATATGTAATTTTGGATGGTAAGTGAAGTGAGCATGCATACTGGTCAGTACTACATTTGTTGGGATAGTAACCTACCTGCATTAGCCCACCTGCTCACAAAACCTTTTAAGTGAATCATATACTAGGCACATAGTATCTCATTTTTAGGGAGAATATCACCAACCAAAAATAAAAAAAGAGCTTCACAGTATAGACAGAACAGAACAAAACATGGGCCATATAGGAGTGCAGGTGGACAACTGTTTACCAATTTCAGCTGGTTAAACTAGCAAGGTGATGGGTGATGTGAGTGATAGTAAAGGATGTGATGGATAGTGATAATTTCACAGTAGAGAAGGGGGTGCAGGCCCTAAACTCACCCACAACCCCTGTCACGTACCTAACAAGCCTTGCAAACCCTAATGGTTATGGACTCCTGTATGACAATCCCTACTCTGACTTTGGGGGAAAGATGAGATCTAGTTGACTCCAGAATGGGGTTCAGGACACATACAGGGTACTAGAAAAAGGCTGGAGCACAGACATGATAAGCAGTCAGGAAGAGGTTTTGGGTACAAGACAAGGCTGGGGTACACAGTGTTCAGATGGGTTCAGATATGGGTCACAGGAAAACAGACATGAGTACTAAAGGTCACAGAAGAAAAAGGAACCAGCACTGAACTGAGCAATAACAATATATCCATCTCCTGGATGCCGCCCCCAGCAACTGACTGGCTAGTCCCTGCATCACTCAACTCTCAGCTGACAAACACACAGTCTAAACAATGGCACCACCCACCTTTCATTAGACCAGACACCCGTTGAACTCAGGCAGCTAGACAGCTGACAAAAAACTCTCATCAAGGTAGCCCTGGGTGAGATCAGCAAGTCCTGGATCCATACATAGGATTCTGACAGATGAAGGAGGGATAGTGTTGGGCTACATGCTCAGGGTCATCATCAGTACAAATCAGCAAATAACAGTAAGAAAACTTTGTAAAAAAATGTACAAAAGTATGACCTAGTCAAATGTGTATAAAACTAATAGTGTATAAAGTAGGCAACATGTAATCAAAAAACTCCTACACAATGTAAGATGTGAGGAAGAAATAATAATTGGCAAGTTGTTAAAATCCTCATAATACGACACTAATAAATATTCCTTTCACATGACTGGAGTTTTTTTCCTGAGATTTATTGATTTGAACCAATGATGACCCAGACCATGAAGTGCACTACTCCTATTCCACTATCACACTTTGCTCCAACAACAGTTTAAGCCTACTGTAACTAACTTACAAGCCCGATCTCATATATATGGATATCTCAGATCTTTTGGACTTAATCCACTGATAAATGCTTCAATTGATGTCTTAGCAGTAAACATCTGAGAACTGTCATTAGCAGATTGGAAGAGAAAATGTTAGTCCTTCATTGGACACTGGGTCTGCCATGCCAATGATCGGCATCCCCCGAAGAAGCCCTATAGCCTATACGGTGAAACAGCAGGGATCACGACTATTACGATCCCATCTGTTACCTCAGAGGCTCAACTTTACATTTATGTCCCAGGTCGTTAAGGGGTTATAAGGGGCACCATATTTAAAAGTGTTGGACAAAATGTAACACAAGTGTGTCATACGGACATAAAAAATACACGTGGAAGTGCCAAAGACACTTTTTTAGGTGCAAACCAAGACAAAAAAAGGACAGAGATGCAAGAATATATCTGCCCCCATTGTCTTTCCTTTTTTATGTTTATATGTAAAAATTTCTAAATGCATTAACTATCTAGAAAATACAAAAAATCTTTAACATAATTGGTATTTGACACAGATTAGGTTACATAAAATATTCCCCAATACACCCACTTTTCTGTGGAGATGCAACAAAGCAGAAGATACATATCTTCACTTGTCGTGGGAAGACAAGTGAAGATATGGCATATAACCCACTTAAAAAAAAGTATGCCATATCTATTTGTCTCCCATTCCTCAAATAGCTTTCTTGGGTATCAGGCTAGATCTCCTGCCATATTGTATGAAAACAGTCTTTAGATAATTAAAGGTTGATTCACTACAGGGATTTTTAAAAGACATGATAAATTCACAATTCCAGGCACATGGTGAATTTTTCTATTGACATGGAGGGGCATGTAGGTTCCTAGAGAAGGGTGGGTACACCCCGCACTGGCTCACTAGCTATAGTCTGGGCCAATTTCTAGTGAAAGCGATTCTGTGACGTTGCGGCCCCATTGGAGCCTCTTGTGGGTCAGCAGTTTGAAAGTGGTTGCGTCTCTTCAGTATAGTGAAGGGAACTGGTTTGGCTGAGTGAGAGGTTTTTGTCTAGGGGGCCTTGTAGCTAGTGGAGCATCAATGACTATTGGGCTTATTTACTAAGTGCGGGATTTTACTTTCAAATTGTGTCGCAAGACGATGCACTTACATGCACCAGGAAGAAGAAGGCGAACTCTGCTGGACGTGAGCAGGGAAGCGACACATGCAGGATATCGGGTGCACGATCTTAGTGAATCACGGCAGAGTGCATGATCGTCGGTGAACTCCTCCAGACAGGTGAGTAAATGTGCCCCTATAAGTCTTCACATGCCATCAAGACTTAATTGCTAAGCTAAAGGCATTAAGGTAGGAACACCAAGGGCTTTCACATGAATCAGGACAGCATGTTTGTAATTGGACGACCTGAAGCACGTGGTGAGTCACATGTTTGTGACATCACTCAAGGTCCTGTGCCAGAATACTAAGGGCATTCACATAAATCAGGACAGCAAGTTTATCATTGGACGACCTGAAGCATGTGATCGGTCACATGCTTATGACATCACTCTATGTCCTGCTTTTTGCTGCCAGTAACAGTGAGGACTGCTATTCTCTTGCACAAAGCAGGCTGCAGATGGAAGTGTGCCCCTACAACAAGCTCCACCCACCCTCCTCTTGTCTCCAGCAGTGCAGTACGGATTCCCATGGGTACCAGGAAACATGACAGAAGAATAGCAGCTTGGGAGGACAAGATAAACCCCTGCTAGCAGCCAGCTGACTGCAAATAGCTACTAAGAGTAAATTAGAGAATTGCTTATTTTGCTTAGTGAAGAATTAGGCAAATGTTTTCTTGTTTTACAATTGTATTTTCCACTATTAAGTTCCCAATAGATATAACTGAAAATTAAATAGCTGAAAATGTGTGTTTTACAGAAATCTTCAAATAATGTCAATAATGTTTTTTTTTAATTAGAGGAAATTTATCAGAAACCATTTGTGCATAAAAATTCTGGCACAAGTTGCCTGTAATGTCTCTGTCCCTCAAAGGCCCACTAAAGCCTGGAGCTGGCTGCGATCACTAGCCCCTTAAGCTTACATCCGAGTAGGTATTTTAGTCTTGGAGCTATTTTTTTTAACAATTCTTCATTGAAAAAGTAATGCAGGCTCATGCTGAACATAACCTTGCAGGCTGAGCCAGTTGAACTTGCTGTTCCAGGCTATATTTTTATACATCAATAAACCTTGTCGCCTCTGGGGAACAAACCTTTTTTCTTCAGACATTGGGTGTAACAGTTTGCTAAGAATTTTTTTTTTTATTCAAGTAGATATTTATTGAATATTTGGCGGTTCTGCAAACTCAAAGAAATAAATACAAAAATATATTTATGGATATGCATTATAGGGGGATGTATATTGTACACTGTCACTGGGGACTAGATATACATTACGGGGGCTGGATATTGTACACTGTCACTGAGGGCTGAATATTGTACACTGGGGACTGGATATGCATTACGGGGGGCTGGATATTGTATACTGGGGACTGGATATGCATTACGGGGGGCTGGATTTTGTATACTGGGGGGCTGGATATTGTATACTGGAGGCTGGATATTGTACACTGTCACTGAGGGCTGAATATTGTACACTGGGGACTGGATATGAATTACGGGGGGCTGGATATTGTATACTGGGGACTGGATACGCATTACGGGGGGCTGGATATTGTATACTGGGGGGCTGGATATTGTATACTGGGGGGCTGGATATTGTATACTGGAGGTTGGATATTGTACACTGGAGGCTGGATATGCATTACAGGGGGCTGTATATTGTACACTTGGGGGATGTATAAGCATTACAGTGGGCTGTATAATAATTTGTAACTGGGGGCTGATAAATTGAACATTGGGGGTTATATTTTAGTTACTGGGGCGCCTGTTTATTTATTAATTGCCTGGGGGGCTGATACATTTATTAATTGCTGGGGCCTAATATTTATTAGTTTCTGGGGGCTGTACATTTATTAATTGCAGAGGAGCTGTATTTTAATTGCTGGGGGCAGTATATTTATTAATTGCTGGGGGCTATATATATATTAATTTCTGGTGGGTGTATATTTATTAATTTGTGGGGGATTTATATTTATTAATTGTTGGGGGGCTGTATATTTCTTAGTTGCTGGGGGGCTGTACTTTACTTGCTGGGGGCAGTATATTTATTAATTACTGTGGATGTCTATGTAGACTGTGATCCAGCCACAAATTCCGGAGCCAGATCATGGTCCCCCTTATGTTTTTGTGTATGAAGCCATTACATGGATTACTGACCATATGTGGTCCCTACCTATTACATGGATGCCAAATGCTTACCATATCTGGGCTACATTTTGTGGGGGGCCTCCACCAGATTTTGCTCCAACAACCTTAATCCAGCCCTGTTCACTTCTATGCAGTTTTATAACTCTTTTACCTGTGGCCACCTCCATTTATTTTGTTTCCTAGACCTGAATGCCGCTGTAGTTCGGCCTCGGTCTAGATTAAATAACCCTACGCCTTATCACCACTGTTAAACAGCCCCCCTGTTTCCCTTTCTAATCAAGTTCTTAGGTTAGTTGTGTTTGCTTGGATTCCTGACTTCAGCTCTGTTTTACAGCTCCAAACCTGTTATACAACTTTGTACAACTTTAGACTGTGCTTGTTCGCATCCCGTACTAACTCCAGGATTTTGTTTTTACTATTTTGATGGGAATAATTCCAGATCCCTGGAAAGCGCAAGAGATTCTCCTTTTTCAGAGAAAAAAAAATACTGAGATTCTAGGTGTCAGGGATACAAAGTTATGGCTCCTAGATTCTAGTACACATCCCATATGTCCCATAACTCTTTTTTATTTTTACTATATTTCAGACTCTCTAGGGTACTTTAACCCTAGGTTGTCTGATCGATCCTATCATATACTGCCATGCTACAGTATGGCAGTATATGGGGATTTTACTCGTCATTCATTACAATGTGCAATATGCAGCAAAGACTTACCGGCTATGGAGAGGGCTCAGCCCGCGAGCCCTATCTATGCCCCCGCACCGAGCATATGTCATATGTCATATGTCGGTAAAGGGTTGATCAAATAAAATTGTGAGCCCAATTGGGGACAGGGACCGATTTGGCAAGGTCTGTGCAGCGCTGCATAATCTGTGAGGGCTATATAAATAAAGGAATTATTTATTATTATTAACAAATGTACTAAAGTGCAAAAAAACCCCCACAAAAACCTCCGCACATTTGGTATTGCTGTATCCACAACAATTTTCTTCAATAAATGTAAAACATTATTGGACCCACTCGGTGTATACAGTAAAAAGAAAAACTAAAAACCTACCAAAAATTTACATTTCTCATAAAATCCCTTCACAAAAATGTTCCAAATGTTCCAAGCTATGTGCTCGAAAGTGGTATCACTGAAAAGAGCAACTTATCACATAAAAAATAAGCCCTAAATGAGCTCTGTCAACTGAAAAATTCTAAAGTAATGTGTCTGAAAAGATGGCGATAGAGGAACAAATGAGATTTTCACTTTATTATTTTTTCTTCAGTAAAAATGTATAAAAAAAACTATTTAAATGAGGTATCACCGTAATCATAGTGATTGATAGAATAAAGATGAAATATTGGGGCACATTTACTAAAAACAGTGCAAACTGCACTATTTTGTGTAGTGTGCAGAGGGCACCAGATTCAGGATTTGTGGCGCATGTTCTTCGTGACTCTGGCACTGCCCCGACTGAGCGCATCAACACTGATTCACCTCTAACATAGGGCATGCGCCACATTTCTGTCAGACTTTCTATGATAAATGTGTTGCATGCACCGGAACGCCCTTTTCAGTGCAGAAATTTGTGTCTCTTGAAGAACAGTGCAGCAAGGGTCGCGTACGACACAACTGTGGCACGGACATTTTTTAAATACCTCTCCAAGCAGTTTGTTGGATATGCTGAAGTGTTCCAAAGTTATAACCACTTATAATGACACATGTAAGATTTGAAAAAATATGCCGTGTGAGGATGGTGCCAAATGGCCTGGTAGTTAAGGGTTTAACAACAATCATAGGGGTTAACAATAATCCCCACAAAATTCAATTTTGGAATCTCCTTAAAAATACAGAACACTAATGTTAGAATTATAAGCCATGCGGCATTGAAATAGAATATCCAGACATTTCAAAAATGATGAAAACATAAAGAAGATATATAAAAGACGTAAGACTATCTGTCTGAAAAAAGCTAATTTCGAATTTTGAAAATGGCATACTTTTTAAAAATGTTACTATTTTTTAAGGTTTTTAGAATAAATAAACAAATTATGAACCAAAATTTACCACTAACTTGAAGTACATTTTTTTATGATGTGTTAATATTGCGCCAAATGTACACTTGTTTGTGTTTTTTTTTCTTTTTTCATTTTTTCATTTAAATTTATGACTGACTAGAGGAGCATATATTAATTATGTATACAACTGGCAGGAAGACTAGCTGGAGCCAACACCACAAGAAATCCCTTAGTGACCACAGAGCAAGTGCAGAAATGCACACCTCTGCTATCTCATCTCTGGGGACAGAGAGAGCAAAAGTATAGTGGACCTGTGTGTTTCTTTGCCACCTAAAAAACTATGAGAGCCAAGAAAATATCATAACTCTCCATAACTGGGGCATAATTCATAATTATGGGTCCCCAGTTACAGTGGAAAGGATCTAGATATCCTCATTGCCCACGTATAAAAAGCCTAGCCTAAAAACCAATTGCAGAACACCCCTAATGTTAGGCCAAGACACCTCAAGTTTGGTATGGGGTGAACGGTAGCGAGGTACCCTTGTGATTGGGAGCATTGGAATTCCCCCTCAGTGACATCACAGCCAGGGCTGGGGGTCAAAAACCTTCTTGCTTTAAAGGGCATCAATCACCAGATCAAGGATTGTAAACCAAACACTGACATACTGGTGTGTGCTCTCCTCTGGCAGGATCTACTGCTTTAAAATTATGCAAATGAGCATGAGGGGTCCAGGCTCTATTAACTCCCATGGAGCCTGGAGCCCCGTAGGCTCATTTGCATAAAAGCCTCTTTTTTTTTTTTTTTAAACCAGGGTATAAGAAGCTACAAGAAGAGCAGATCCTGCCAGAGGGGGCACACACCAGTATGTCAGTGCTTAGTTTACAATCCATGATGTGGTGATAGATGTCCTTTAGAGTCTGGTGACTCCATGCATTAGAAGACTTTATCTTTCCGTGCCGTGTCCTCCAGCCAATTTGCCACTTGCTATCTGATAGTAAGGGTAAAATTATTTCTTTTTTCCATAAACTGTTTGTATGTGATGTAGGTATTTTGTTTCTTAACTCCTTTTTCTTTTATTGTAATCTGACAAGTTCGTTTTTGAGTGTACTTTATTTTTCATGTATTTTAAGGTGTTAACATCTTGTAGCCTTGAAGAAACTGAGATTCCAAAGGAAATTATGTTACCAGGTCATTTTAACATAGGTAGGAGTGCATGTTCTGTGTAAATCATCAGTGTGCATTGTGGTTGAGGTGCCTATGGTCTTCTTAGTACAAGTAACTCTTGGGTGGTGGCAGTGGATTGGCTGGGTGCAGAACGCATGGAGTAAATTTAGCGTTAGGACACCATTTTGTGGAAGTGGGCGGAGCTTAAGGGCTAAATTATGGGACTCCATAGAGAAGGTGCACCCCTTGTTTGGACTCTGACGTGCGGGGTTCATGACAATTCACTAAATATTTTTGGCTTTCTAGAGTAGGTGGAGTTATCACCAAGATGGCCGCCACTGAAAATTACAAGTCCCATGATCCTTTAGTTCTCAGTAACGCCTCCTCCCTCTTATGCTCTGCTCCCAGTGATGATGTAACAGACTGTCCTGCTCTGTTACCCTAGTAATGATGTGTAACTGTCATCACTGCACATTACCTCACTGAGATGACGTCTCACCACAACACTGGCCATACTGGATGCACTGCAACCAACCAACTACAGCCAACCATAGTGCTGATCACATGATCTGCCCGGGCAAGTGCAGGACATGTGATGTGGACATGTGACCAGCAGCCATCTTCTGTCCTGTGCTTGCTCCATGCTGAGAAAATCAACAGACTGATTAAAGGGCCAGGGACATTTTAATTCTTCATCACAGTCTATGTCTACAGCATTTTTCTGCTAACAAAATTTTAAATAATAACTAATTCCATATTAGCTTATATTTTAAGGACCCATTTGTATATGAATTATACTTATTCCTGGAATACCCCTTTAAGTAAAAAAAAGTGTCCTTAAGGGGTTAAAATAGGTTTCTGTTTTAAGTAACCCCAAGTTTTTTTTGATTGATGCAGTAGTTTGAGCAATTGAGTATAAGAGATGCAGGCGCTGAACGGTGATGATTTTGGTTTCGACTTATCCAGCAATCAATCAGAGAAATATCAAAGCAATTTATTACTTCTTATTTCTTCTCCTGTTCACGTTACAAATCACAATGGGGCACATTTACTAAAAACAGTGGAGTTTGCCTGTGAATGTGCCAGATTTAGAATTTGTGGTGCCTGATCTTCATGAATCTGGCACCCCCTGCACTGCCTCGTCAGGGTGCAAAACTTTTTTTTTTGGGCACCTTTAACATGGGGCCCGCGACACATTTCTGTCAGACTCTGCATGATAAATCTTTACTAGAGATGAGCGAGCACTAAAATGCTCGGGTACTCGTTATTCGAGTAAGGCTCAGTCCCATTTTTTGGATTCTGACTTGCGTCGCTTTATATGGTTATAACCTTTGAACACTTACTTATCAAAGTGATTCTGAAATAGTTTTTTCCTCACATGTTGTACTTCATTTTACTGGTAAATTTTGGCTGATCATATTTGCGTTTATTTACAAAAAAAGAAAAAATTATTAAATTTTTGAAAATTTTGCCATTTTTGAAATTCTAAATCATTGCGTTTTCAGGCAGATCGATTTACCACCTAAATAAATTGCTGAATAACATTTCCCATCATCTACTTTACATTTTCATAATTTTTTTCATAATATTTTGATGTCTCACGGTTAAAAATCGAATATTGATTTTCCGGATTTACAGAATTTACTATTTTGGGGGTAATTTCTGTTTTGAATGAAATTTGACAAATTTAACATCAACTTTTTCAGATCTGCTCCCCTCAAACTAAGAGAAACAGTTTTTAGGAAGAGTGTTAACTAGAGATGAGAGAGCATACTCGTTCGAGCATTAGCCTACTTGCAACTTCTCGTTGTTCGGACGAATACTTCGCCAGCTCAAGAAAATGTCATCTTGCGGCGTTTTGATTTTTGGCGGCCAGAAACAGAGCCAATCACAAGCCAGGAGACTCTGCAGTAGACCCTGCATCACGTGGTACCCTTACACGTCGATAGCAGTGGTTGGCTGCCCTGATCAGGTGACACTGGAATAGACTAGCCCCTGCCCACGCTGCTCGAACGCAGCCAAAAACGTCAGTTTTTCACGCATTGCACCCTGACGTGAAACGCAACGCTAGTGTGGAAGAGGCCTTACTTTATTTTTAATTGAAAAACTTTTTTGTAAACTTTTTTACAGTTTCCACCATGGGAAATAAACAAGCAATAATTTCGTAATAATATTCTGCAATACTGGTTTATTGCAGGGTATTAGCAGTGTCATTGCAGTGACTTATTGCTCAGTGTCCGATATATCGGACGCTGAGCGGGAAGGAGTTAAGTAGAGCTGTGTGTCATTTGGGGCTCACTGTGAAAGCCATAAATTCCAAGCCCAGCCAAAAACGTCAGTTTTTCACGCATTGCACCCTGACGTGAAACGCAACGCTAGTGTGGAAGAGGCCTTACTTTATTTTTAATTGAAAAACTTTTTTGTAAACTTTTTTACAGTTTCCACCATGGGAAATAAACAAGCAATAATTTCGTAATAATATTCTGCAATACTGGTTTATTGCAGGGTATTAGCAGTGTCATTGCAGTGACTTATTGCTCAGTGTCCGATATATCGGACGCTGAGCGGGAAGGAGTTAAGTAGAGCTGTGTGTCATTTGGGGCTCACTGTGAAAGCCATAAATTCCAAGCCCACAAGAGTATAGCTCAAACACGTTTTTCACCATTTTTACTGCATTTGGAATTTTTTTCCCTGCTTCCCAGTACACGGCATGGAATATTAAATACCGTCACAGAAAACAAGCAACCACAGAGCTCTCTACATGGAAAAATAAAAAAGTTACAGATTTTTCTAGGTGGGGAGGGAAAAATGAAAGGGCAAAAAAGAAAAAGGGCCTCGGAGAGAAGGGGTTAATGTAAGCTAATAAAACATGAAAGATTGCTTTAGTTCAGTGCAAATAATTATTTTATGTAAATCTTTAAATTTACATTAGAGGAAAAAGAAAATTTGAAGCCACATTCCAAAGAACCCAAATATAAATAAATAAACAAATCATATCATAAACATGTTTGTTATCGCCACATCCTAAAATGCAGTGAATTCTGTAACGGTAATAGTTGTTTACATGTAAGAGCCATAGTGATCACAAGGGGGTACTGCTCCCAAACTTCTATAAATGAAACCATCAGCTCATCCCACAAATAATGAAACCTTACAGCTCTATACAGAACAATACAAAAGTTATGATTCCTCGGAATCAGAAATAAAAAATGTTATGGTTTTTGAAAGGTGGGAAGTAATAAAATGGAAAAAGCATGAGACCTGTAAGGGTTAAAACCCTTGGCCACCCAAACCACCACCACAGCCTTGCAGCGCTTTGATTCTGGGTTCAAGTCCCATCCAGGTCAACATCTGCAAAGACTTTGTATGTTGTCTCCGTGTTTGTGTGAGTGTCCTCCGGTTTTCTCCCACACTCCAAAATATACTGGAAGGTTGATGAGATTGTGAGCCCCATAAGGGCAGGGACTGTGGACTGTAGCGCTGTGGAATTTGTATGCCCTATGTTAATAAAGAAATTTTTTTTTCATTTTATTGTGAGACAGACCTAAAATTCCTAAAAAGTTCCTAAAAACTCAAAATTTTTAAATTTACATTTTCTAAAAATGTTCTAAAAATTCCTAAAAAGACCTAGAATTCCTCATACATCTGTTGTTGCTCTCAATACAGATGTAAACAAGAGCCATTTTAGGACCTTTGAAGGTCCTTCAAAGGTCCTGAAAACCGCAGATTGAAAGCAGGTGGAAGGGAAATACCCTCTTGATTCTAGTACCTTATGTAGGAAGTGATTCCAGACTTGGAGGGGCTATAATATTCATACAGCCCTAATGCCGTGCTGTACCTGACAATCTGTAAATTGCTGTTATGTGAATGTGCCCCATCATTATGGTCGGTTAAATGAAATAAGGATTACATGTAAATGTAGCAAGTAAATGAACCACATTGCACATCGGCATCTAGATTTACCTTAAATATCCCCATGTAGTGGTAATGGACATCTAATATTTGCGCTTAATCCAATCTTATTCAGATCTGCAGCTGGAAAGAAAAGTTACCTTCCACTTTGTATAAAATAATAAAAGAGATGACAATGAATATTGCACAGACACACAGCACAGACCTACAGCTGCTTCATTAGAACAATTTATACAATGTACCATATATACAGTATCACATTAATGAACTTTATTCGGGGTGAGCATACAGTCTCCATCTAAAGTAACTTTAACCCCTTAACGACCAGGCCTTTGTTTTGTTTTTGCATTTCCATATTTCACTCCCCACCTACAAAAAACTATAACTTTTTAAGTTTTCTTTTTATTTAAACATTTTTTTTATTAGTTTTATGACAATTTATGCCCCATGGGCACCTATTACATCTTTTTTTTAGTAAAAAATGAACTCCATGTACGGAGCTGTGCGAGGGCTTGTTTTCTGTGTAACAAATATTGCACTTCATAGTGATGGTATTTAATATTCCATGTCATGTACTGGGAAGCTGGAAAAAATAATTGAGATGCAGTGAAATTGGTAATGAGAAGGCATTTGTGCCATTTTCTTGTGGGCTTAGTTTTTACGTTTTTCACTGTGCGCCCCAAATGACATGTCTCCTATATTCTTTGGGTCGGTACGACCACGGGGATATTAAATTTATATAGGTTTTATAATGTTTTCATACATTTACAAAAATTAAAACCTTCTGTACAAGAAAAAATCTTCATTTCGCCATCTTCTGGCGCTAATAACTTTTTCATACATCAGATGATGAGATTATGTTTTCAATGCTACCATAATGAGGACGTAGCAGGCTTTTGATCACTTTTTATAAAATTTTGGCCTTTTTTTATTTTCTTTTGAATTTTTTTTTTACTATTTTTCAGACCCCCTGGGGTATTTTAACCCTATGTTGTTTGATTGATTGTACCATATAGTATGGCAGTATATGGGGCAGGGGCGTAACTTGAGGGCAGTGCAGAGGGTGGGATTGCAACCGGGCCCAGGAGGTTTAGGGGGCCCATAAGTTGTCACTTTCCTATATGAGAAGACTAGTACTATAAACCATACATTATAGTCGGGGGCCTGGCACTGGGGCCCATCAGCTTCAAGCTACACCACTGATATGGGGATTTTCCACATTATCTATTATAATGTGCAAATTGTAATAGATTGGCTGAAACAAGAAAACCCTGGGTCTTTGTATGACCCGAGGCTGTCATGGTAACAGATAGTTGCTCCCCAATGACATCACACGGAGCAACAATTTAAGCCAATAGGGCAGCGCCTGGTAAAGCTGGCTGATCGAAGGGTTAACACTGACGTTACCGGTGGGTGTTTGCTGCAATATGAAGCAAAAAACCCACCTTGTATGGAAAGGGCTCAGCCCGTTAGCCCTCTCCGTACACCCGCAGCCGACGTGTGGCATATTAATACGGGTTAAAGGGATCCTGTCATGTCCTATCTAGAATTTCCTCATGATGTACTAAAAATCTACGACAGACTGGCAAATATTTTATACAATCACCCTGTCATTGTAAAATAAAACAATAATAAAAAAATGTTCAATTGTTAATAATAAAATAATATTGTCCACAAATATTGTTGCCTCTAATGGATTTTAAATGGCCAAGGAAGTTTTCTTTGAAATACAATAAAATATAATTTTTTTTACATGATTAGAGTGAAATTGTGATGTGATGTTAGGAGAGAAATTAAGACATTAATTTGCTTTGCTTGGGGAACTTCCTAAGAAATGTATATCTTCAATGTTAACATCCTCTTTCTGTATATCAATGCTCGCAAATTTATTTCCAATGTGCTGAAGATTCTTATATTTTGAGTTGATGGAAGGCTACACATTATAAAGGGAGCCTACCAGCTCATAAATCACCTCACGTGTAAAATCGGCAAAGTGTAGGGACTTCACATCAACACATTAGTTTATTGGTACACTGCTGGATACATGCTGGTCAAGGGAGGATTTAGACTGTCTTTGGAAGGCCCGTTTCTTCCACTAAGTGGGATGGACCACGGCACGGGGCACCATCCTGTGGAGAAAGCGAGGGGCACAGTAAAAAAAAATCAGTACTCAACTTCTGGTGCCCATTCTCTCCCCTCTTCTTTTTGTAGCCAGGTTGCTGCGATCTGCCGGTATGCACATGTCATGAGGCACCAAGCAGAGTGCACAAACTTGGATCCGCCTGCACTACTGCTGAAAATAGAGGGAAGAAGATGAGCTGTGTGTAGTGAGTTCTGATTTATGTGCTAGAGGCAGTGTGCTGGCTACTTATACATTGTGGGTAGGGGGCTGGCTACATAAATACTTGGGGGAGCTGTAGTGTGCTGGCTACCTATATACTCGGGGAGGTTGCAGTGTGCTGGCTACTTATATACTTGGGGGGGCTGCAGTGTGCTGACTACCTATAAAGTGGGGGATGCAGTGTGCTGGCTATATATATATATAGTGGAGGCTGTAGTATGCTGGTTACCTTTATACTGGGTGGCTGCAGTGTACTGGCTACTTATATTCTTTGGGGGGCGGCTGCAGTGAGTTGGCTACCTATATACTGGGTGTGTGCAGTGTGCTGGCTACCTATATACTCAGGGAGGGTGCAGTGTGCTGGTTACCCATTTACTGGGGGGGGGGTCAGAGTGCTTGATACCTATATACTGCTGGGAGAGCAATTTGCTGGCTATGTATATACTGGGGGGATGCAGTGTGCTGGCTTCCTATATACTTGGGGGATTTTTATCATGTATTTAAGCCACTGTTCTGAATATTCATTGTTTAGATTCTTTAGTTTTCTCCCTGTGGTTACCAGGGCAACACTCCCATCCTGCAGGGGTGATGCCATAGTGGTATACAGTGTGTGATCAATGGGGGTCAGTCATTGATATGTAAACAGATGTGTCATCACATATATATATATATATCTAATAGAGGGGAGGGCCTATATGGATATTATAGGCCCTACAAGCCCAGAATTCACTTCCTACATATGCTACTAGAGTCAGGCTTCTTGGGGAATAGAGAACCTTCAAAGAGCCAGGTTCACATGTCCCGTTGCTATTACCGAGAGGAGATATAGAGAAGAAAGGCGGCTGCTGCTGGAGATACGGACAGACAGGCAGTGAATGAAAGCTTTAACAATGGCCCTTTGCAGGGCAGCTAGGTAGGGAAGGAAGGATGTTATATAGTGTCATAGCTCGAAATTTGAAAAAATTGCCCTTTTTAGGGCAGTGTGAAGACCTGCATGTGTATACAGATACTGAACTATATTGCCAGTGACTGGGTCTTCATACTACAGTCACTACTTGTCAAATTGTCTTACACACAGTCACTGACTCTCATACGTCAAAGAATCTCATACTGCAATCACAGCATGTCTAATCTGAAATGGTGGAATGCGCAGTCACTTTCTGTCTAATGCAAAGCGGTCATATACTGCAGTCGCTGTCTAATGTAGAACAGTCATATACTGCAGTCACTGTCTAATGTAAAACAGTCATATACTGCAGTCACTGCATTTCTAATGCATTTCTAACAGTCTAATACGCAGTCACTAACTCTCTAATGTCAAACGGTCTCACATCACAGTTACCGCATGTCTAATCTGAAATGGTCACTGGGATGGCATCCTATAGCGTAGGGAAAATATGTCTGAATATCCATAGCATCTTACTGCCCATTCACATTACCTGTGTGTGTATTTTCATACCGTGTTCTAGCACAGCATTTTATTTGGTTTAAATGTATTTTTTATTTTTGTTGTGTTATTATTTTAAGTACTTTCTCTAGCCCATTGTTGGCAGGTCCATTGCCCTGTTATTACTCCATTTTGCAGCCCATTCTACCCCATCTCACAACTATTTTGGGTGATAAAATT
Organism: Engystomops pustulosus; assembly: GCA_019512145.1. NCBI lineage: Eukaryota > Metazoa > Chordata > Amphibia > Anura > Leptodactylidae > Engystomops > Engystomops pustulosus. The sequence continues at coordinate 57,123,113 of CM033651.1, forward strand.
ACAACTTGTCGGTGACAAGTTCAAGTAGCCAAACTCACCGAACCCAAGCTTCAACTGATCTTCTCATTACTAATCTCTGCGCTACTATGCCCCATATGATAATATATATCATATATTTACCTACAGATATGTCTGATTAAGAACTGCACAGGCGCTGGAGCCCCAGGAACTAAGCAAGTATTTTTTTTATGAAGCCATGGACAGCTTTAGGATAGGGTTACTGTACTTTACTATAAGTCAAAGCTGTTGATTTCAAGAAGGTAAAGCTAGGGAATATATCTTTCCTGAATCATTAGTTTTTGTCACTCATGGCTACCAACCTCCCATGGTCACTATCACTTACGGGGGCTGTGACCATCACTCTTATGACTTATAATGGGGTAGAACTGCATATTCAACAGATATAATCCTATAAACATCAGCTCACTGTACTACACCTACTATAATAACAAAATTAAAAGAGCAAGCTCAGATAACAAGGAATGTTGTAGGATTTCTGTGTCTGTATCATGGTTCCATCGGTTTTATTTCCTTAAAATACATTATCACAAACAGAATTACAAGCATTAGCTGTATAAAAGACCATGGAGGATGAATTAATAATCTGTATTACAATTTGACTTATACGTAATTCAAAAAAAAAGGAAACTTGGCATTTGAGACGAAAGGGGCACATCAAATTTTCAATCATTCACTCATCTCTTCCAAGTTCAAAGTGTGAACAGTGCCAGGGATGTCCACTAGATGTCAGTGGATGAAGCATCCTGGGGTCTGCGCTGTATCGCTGTGTGATGGAGAGGAGAGGTTGGATGCTTTCAGCTTCAGTACGGAAACTACACACTCTGCCTTTGAGTTGCTTCGAAGACATGAAAGACTCTTGAAACGTCTAAATTCACAGGGCAGGCAGAAGTGATTTTTTTTTCTTCCACCAGCAATAAGCACTTAGAAGCACCGATAAAAGGAATTCTCCCAACAACTATTTCCGTCTTCTGGAACTTGTCTAAGACTCGTACATTTTCCTTGGATTTATGGGACTAGAATATTCTGAATAAATTCCAATGACTAACTACTGAATTACTGCTGAGAGGACAGTAGAGGAATGATGGTAGAGGACCACTGCTTGGGAATTTAATGGAAGTTGGGACCATCAAGATGGACACCTAGACGAGGTTAGTTTTAGGACCAGGATGAATATCTACTCCAGTAGCAGATGGGGCTGAGAAATGCCTTGTAATTTCATTCCGGTATCTGCAAGGTAATTGCTGGACCCAAAGTCTTTGGGGCTCTACACATGGGCTACACAAATCACGATGGTCATCATTATCAACAGCAGCCACATATACAGTGACATCCGGTCCTACGTTATAGAAGATTTGGAGGATCTCAGCACTTCTATAATGATTTCCGGTTCTTTCAACCCTTCTCTACTGAAAATCATCCAAGATGCCACCACCAGCAGTCTATTGCCCACTTCTAGCTTCGTAAGTGAAAATGACACGCAGTGTGGCAAGCAGATCCTTAATTATGGGCACATAGAAAAACTGATCATAGGAGCCATCCTGTCCCTCATCACCCTACTAACCATTGCAGGGAATTGTCTAGTAGTCATTTCAGTCTGTTTTGTCAAAAAACTTCGGCAACCCTCCAACTATCTAATTGTTTCTTTGGCTTTGGCTGACTTATCCGTTGCCATAGCTGTCATGCCTTTTGTCAGTGTCACCGACCTCATAGGTGGGAAATGGATTTTTGGGCACTTCTTCTGCAATGTCTTCATAGCAATGGATGTGATGTGCTGCACAGCTTCTATAATGACCTTATGTGTCATTAGCATTGACAGGTAAGACCATTCCAAGCATCCAAAGTCTTTTTTTCTGCACCTTCTTTGTATTTGATGCCATAAGTGTTGGTCACAGGTCATGTAATTAAACCATATCACCGGCAGTGTGACTCCTATACTCCGACATCCAATAGTCGAGGTCAGAACTATCTATTATTGGTACTGAACTGCAGACAATACATTGAATGTTCCTTGAGAAGTCAATGCCTGTACTTCTTCTTCTTAATGATAATTAACAGCTCTAATAACTTTTCCAGCCACGACATCTTTGCAGCTCAACGTCTAATAAAAATCAGCAGAATATTACTCATCTCTGCAGGTGTTCTAGTTAGGAAAAGGGCATTAGGAGGATGAATTATTCATGGGCAGACATAATTTATTCTAGATTAGACTATACCGTTATTGGACTAATATGACAGCATTTCAGGCAAGGCAATGAATGGAGGACTTTGATGGTTTAATGTATGTAGGGTCGGAAGTATTGTTACTCTTATTCATTTTTTTCATTGATGCATTGGTTGGTGACTATGGGTGGTTGACCCCATAAGTGTTCAAATAAATGGGCATCAGTGACATGCAAAGTGCTGTGATTTCCATGTTCCCAAGATGACAGCATTCCTGTCAAAATCAATATACCGGTAGATGTAATTCAGAAGGACAATAATACCTCGTATCAGAGGATGCACCAGCAACGTACTTCAAAAGTACAGACACTTAGAAGATTGCCACGATTCCTTCATTCAGAACTCAGCTATTCATTGTTATCCTATTGAGATGTCTGAAAGTAAAGAAGATGCTTCCATTCAGTCGTTGGATGATGAACAGTTAAGAAACATACTATTATACTCATGTGCCAATACTAGTTCCTTGATCTGGTAGTAAATGTAGTGAACTTCATTTCACATTCAGAGGCGGGAATTATCACTTCCCACATAGCTTCTGGGTGTGTTGCAGTGTATCTACTTAAAGTGGCTGTACCACTATGTGTCCATTGGCTTAGGATCCAACTATTAGGATCACCAGTGGCCATAAGCATGGGAGTTTCAAAGTCCCCCAAGAGATTCATGTATAACCAGCACTCCATTTACTATTATTGTTATTACTTATATCAGAAAAGTGCATCTTTTATATGGAGCACCACTATCGGGGTCCCAGAGATTAGATTCTTCATGTGGAAATATGGTACGTGCTTATGGTAGAAAAAATAAAATGCTCTACCTTGACATAGAGGGGAAGGTCAGTTGGTTACCGGAAGGACTGAATACAAAGGTATAATCTTCATACACTACAGTCCTGGCCATAAGTTTTGAGAATGACACAAATATTATATTTTCACATGATCTGTTTCCCGCTGGTTTTTATGTGTGTTTGTCAGATGTTTTTATCACATACAGAGATACAAGTGCAATCATATTATGAGTAACAAAAGCTTTTATTGTCAGTGAGGAGGAGTTACTGCAGCAAGTCAATATTTGCAGTGTTGACCCTTCTTCTTCAGGACCTCTGCAATTCTCCCTGGCAGCTCTCATCAACTTCTGGACCAAATCCTGACTGATCGCTGTCCATTCCTGCACAATCACTGCTTGCATTTTGTCACAATTTGTTGGTTTTTGTTTGTCCACCCGTCTCTTGATGATTGACCACAAGTTCTCAATGGGATTAAGATTTGGGGAGTTTTCAGGCCATGGACCCAAAATATCTATGTTTTGTTCCCTGAGCCATTTAGTTCTCCCCTTTGCTTTATGGCAGGTGCTCCATCATGCTGGAACAGGCATTGTTCATCACCAAACTGCTCTTGGACGAAGTTGCTCTTGGAGGACATTCTGGTCCAATTCTTTATTCATGGAGGTGTTTTTAGGTAAGACTGTGGGAGAGCCGATTCCCTTGGCTGAGAAGCGACCCCACACATGAATGGTTGCAGGAGGCTTTACAGGTGGCATGAGACAAGACTGGTGGTATCGCTCACCTTATCTTCTCCGAACAAGCTGTTTTCCAGATGTTCCAAACAATCGGAAAGGGGAATCAGAGAAAATAACTTTTCCCCCAGTCCTCAGCAGTCCACTCCCTGTACCTTTTGCATAATATCAGTCTGTCCCTGATGTTTTTTCTGGAGAGAAGTGGCTTCTTTGCTTCCCTCCTTGACACCAGGCCTTGTTCCAAGAGTCTTTGTCTCACAGTGCGTGCAGATGCACTCACACCTGCCTGCTGCCATTCCTGAGCAAGCTCTGCATTGCTGGTAGCCCCATCCCGAAGCTGAAACACTTTTAAGAGACAGTCCTGGTGCTTGCTGGACCTCTCACCTTGAATTCCTTGATGATGTGATAGATTGTTGACTGAGGTGCAATCTTTCTAGCTGAGATACTCTTCCCTGTTAGGCCAGTTTTGTGCAGTGCAATGATGATTGCACGTGTTTCTTTAGAGATAACCATGGTTAACAGAAGAGAAACAATGATGCCAAGCACCAGCCTCCTTTTAAAGTGTCCAGTGGTGTGATTCTTACTTAATCATGACAGATTGATTTCCAGCCCTGTCCTCATCCGCACTCACACCTGTGTTACTGGAGCAATCACTGACACCATGTTAGCTGCTCCTTTGCAATGCAATTGCAATGAAGTCAAAATGTGTTTTGGGGGAAAAAGTTCATTTTCTAGGCAAATATTGACTTTGCAATTAATTGCTGTTAAGCGGATCACTCTTTATAACATTCTGGAGTATATGCAAATTGCTATTATAAAACCTGATGCAGTAGACTTTGTAAAAATTAACATTTGATCATTCTCAAAACTTATGGCCATGACTGTATAATTATGTTAATATAGGGTCACACATGTGCTGTGCTTCACTTTCACTTTCTTAATAGGAAATAAAATGCAGCTTTCCTGGAAGAAAACTGCTAGTGTCACTTTTTGGAAGGTAACCCTTTAGAAGTCAAAGCCTGACCTCCATCAAACTTTGAGACATGGTTTAGGATTGGAACCACATTGGTAAATTTTCCAGAAAAGACTCTGCAGAGTGTTTTGCTTCTCATAAGTGAAGTGACGATGACTGGTTTCACAGCTAAAATGTGTAATGATTGTGCAACTACGCCAACTCCACGCCATGTGGATGCATGGGGGGGGGGGAAGGGCGTGGATGTCAGTGGAGTGGGCAGGCACAGGGTATTCCTGCCCCATGCCTGAATACTTTTAAAAACCAGCTAAGGTCATACCTGATTTTGCCGGATGGCGTGGTTGGCCACCTGATACATCAAGAGGTCTAAGCCTCTTGATATATCCACCGGAACATAAGGGGCATGGCCTTTATCAATAATATGATAAATTCCCATTGATTCGTAAGCCTCATTCATTTTGTGTACATAATGGGGTTGGACAATATATCCACTGCTGAGTAGACTGCCTATAGAACAAACTGCCTCTGTGACATTTCAAGGCTTCAAAATGTGTTCAGTTGTGTTGCACAGACATAGCATCACTTCCTTACAGTTTATAATCCTATTAAATTACTGTTCTAATCCACAGTATGGCACAAACCCCTCAACAAAGTAAAAAATAATCCAGAACATTGGGGCAGATTTACTTACCCGGTACATTTGCGATCCAGCGGTGCGTTCTCTGCGCTGGATTCGGGTCCGGCCGGGATTTATTAAGGCAGTTCCTCCGACGTCCACCAGGTGGCGCTGCTGCGCTGAAGTTCCCCGCAACGCACTGGAATACACCGAGCAGGGCTGAGTGAAGGTAAATGCAAGCTTCGCAACACTTTTTTTTTTTTAAATGCGGCGGTTTTTCCGAATCCGTCGGGTTTTCGTTCAGCCACGCCCCCAGATTTCCGTCACGCGCATGCCAGCACCGATGCACCACAATTCGTTTGCGTGCGCCAAAATCCCGGGGCAATTCAGGGGAAATCGGCGCAAAACGGAAATATTCGGGTAACACGTCGGGAAAACGCGAATCGGGCCCTTAGTAAATGACCCCCTTTGTATCCAGAATAGTCTAAGAACTTTGCTGTCATGGAGGAAAGAGAAAAAGTCTCTTTAGAGTTAAATGTTTCAGAAAACGCAAAAACTGCACCTTAGATTACAGGCCACACAGATCCTTCACAAGTATCTAGTAACAGAGACACCACAACATCAGCTATTAATAGAAACTGTAAATGGACCATTAATGACGAACAATGACAAAAATTAGAGCATGACTTGGGCCAAGAAACATATTGGGGCCGATCCGGAATGTCCTACGAGGATTCGGAGCTGCCGCGATTCACTAAGATTGTGCGTCCAATTTCCTGCATGTGTCACTTCCCCGCTGAGGTCCGCCGGAGTTCACCTTCTTCTTCTTCACGGTGCATGTGAGTGCTGATCTTGCGACACAATTTGAATTTTAAATTCTGTTTGTCTGAATTAGTCAGGTTGTCCGACGGCCACGCCCCCCCAATTTGTGTCGCATGAAAGCCGATGCGCCACAATCCGATCGCGTGCGCCAAACCCGGGGCAATTCAGGGCAATACGGAAAAAAATCACGAAACCTGGTGAAAATGCGGCGTTCGGACCTTTAGTAAATGTGCCCGATTATATGGACATTAGACCACGGGAAAAAACTATTTTTGGTAGCAACTCTCATGCAGTAAAGATGAGAGGGTGTTTCTGCATGTATTGTTCCCAGAGAGAAGCATGGAGGAGGAGGTGTGATAGTGTGGGGATGCTTTATAATTTAGATAATTTTAAAAAATGAAAGAAAAACACATAAAAATAGCTTTCCAATTAATTAACAGTAGGAATGTTTGTCACAGTAGAACACAACTGATAAAGTGTTTTGTAGAAGTGCCTCATTCTGCACAACAGGTACAGTACAATGCAAAAATTTACTTAGGAGTCAATTAAAAATTAATGAGGCAACTGGAGAAGAATTCATTATTAATAATGATCAGGTAATGTAATCGCACAACAGAAGCTTTCTGTTCAAACAAAGATAGTGTTAGATTTAACCTCTTCACACTCCATGATGTACTAGTATATCATGGAGCGCTAAAAGAAATGAAGCCCTCTTCATATAGACATGGGGTTTGCTGCATCTTACAGCAAACACCCACTGCTAACACCTGGGTAGTAACGATTTGATTGCTGCTGATGGCTTTGTTTTGATCATCGCTCCCTGTGATATCATCGGGGAGAGGCGATCTGTTGCCATGACAGCCTCGGATCATACAAAGGCCAGAGGCTGTCTAGTTTTAGCACATTACATATTACAATATAGAATTTGCACACTGTAATAGATGATGTGTAAATTTTCGATATACTGCCATACTGTTGTACATGTTTGACCCTTGCTTGCATGATTTTGTACAAGTGTGTATTGACCTTGGCCTTCATATTACATTCTGTTTCAATTCTCTCTGTGTTATAATTAGTTATAATTTACAAGTTATAATTAGCAGCACGGAGCACAGAGACAAGAGGAAGAAGAGCGGAGGTGAGTATTTGTAGTTGTTTTTTGTGTGGTTGATAAAATATATATAAACAGGGCATGTTACATAAGTGTCTCAAAAGTATGTATACAGTATACAGATGGTCACTAAGTTGTTGCAGTCATTTTGAACAAAACCTTTTTTGTCTCTTTTTTTGTCTCTTGTGGGGCCCCGGACCATTTGATAGAAGACTCTTGGGTATGCCCATCTCCTATGTTGGAGTGGGGTTCCTTTGACCCACAAGATAAAATTATTCTTGAGGTCTGTTTTCCATCAAAATTGACAGTCCAAGAAATTGAAATGAGGGGCACTTTCACATGAGGGGCTATCAGGATAATCCTAGAGCAGTGGTAGCGAACCTATGGCACGGGTGCCAGAGGCGGCACTCAGAGCCCTCTATGTGGGCACCCAGGCCATCACACCAGCATGAAGTTCACCAGACAGGACTCAAAGAATCTTCCTACAGAATCTTCCTTCAATGAATAGCGAATTTGCCCTCCTCCTTTCAACTGCGTTGGTGTCTTTAGGAGGCTGAAGGATTTAAAGTTGTCAAAGAACAAGGAGAAATAAATTACTGCTTAAATTGCTGTGCTGGCACTTTGCAATAAATAAGTGGCTTTTGGTTGAAGTTTGGGCACTCGGGCTCTAAAAGCTTCGCCATCACTGTCCTAGAGGGTGACCGAGACCAAAAAGCGGTACTGACGGTAGTGCTCTGCTCCAAACAGCAAAGACACTCAATAAAACTTGATTATATAAAGAAAGAAGGTGCGGCACTCACCAATTGAAAGCAGTCCATTTTATTTCATCCAACCATAAAAATCTGTAACATCATCGGGCAGAAAAGAGGTACGGCAGGTGGTTCTGGCCGCTTCGCCCTGTATAGGGGTTTCGTCGCCTGAAACCCACTCCCATATTTTTTTTTGCCAGATTTTTATCGCTGGATGAAATAAAATGGACTGCATTTTATCGCTGAGTGTCGCACCTTCTTTCTTTATACAATTTGTTTTCCATCAAACCTTAAAAAAATCACAATCATGGCATCCAAACTGAGCTGTCTTCTACTGAAAATCTGTGGTGAAATATTAGGTTACAGCTTTGACCAAATCAAGGATCCTCTAGTATTCTAATAATCCCATTTAGGTTTAATCAGCAGAAATCAACTCCAATTGGATCTATATGGACTGCCCGCTCAACCACATATATTCACTATTTTCAGTAAAACTAGAAGCACAAAAATATGACCTGCATATCTTGCATCTATTTTGTAAATCTACCATCTAATAGATACCTCATAAAGCAACACATGATTCAGTGGTTAGCACTACAGCCTTGCAGCACTGGGGTCCTGGGTTGAAGTCCCATCCAGGTCAACATCCATATGTTCTCTCCGTGTTTGTGTGGGTTTCCTCCATGTCCTCCTGTTTTCTCCCACACTACAAAACATACAGCTAGATTGTGAGCCCCATTGGGGACAGGGACTGATTTGGCAAGCTCTGTGCAGCGCTGTGTAATCTGTGTGTGCTATATCAATAAAGAATTAATAATTTTTTTTTAAAAAGCATCGTCACTTACTGATTCCACTCTGGCCCTGTAATAGATTTTATGCTTTAAAAATATGCCAATGACAATACAAGTGCTCCAGGAGGTGTTATTTTGTGTAGTAGGATCCTGGATGGGTTCTGGTGATGCCCCTGAAGCACTTGTACATTATTAGCATATTTTAAAACAACTTTTTTTAAGGAAAAAGAAACCATAAAAAACTATGCAGCATCAGGGTGCAAAGTGGATTCAGTCAGTGACTCTGCTCAATGGCGTAACTAGAAGCTGATGGGCCCCAGTGCAAAGTCTGTGCCAGGCCCCCGACTATAATGTATGGTTTATAGTAATAGTCTTCTCATATGGGAAAGTGACACCATAAGGGACCCCTAAGCCTCTTGGGCCCTGGTGCGACCGAAACCTCCGAACCCCCTCAAGTTACGCCCCTGACTCCGCTTTATAAGGTATGGATCAGAATCAGATGGTAGATTCCCATTAAAGACAAAGCTACAACCACAAAGTCTATCCTATAAACTTGTTTTATGGACATGACAACTCAATATGATATGAAATAACTATGATACATACTTTACCAAGATTGAGTTAATTTGGTAATTGTGTTCAACTGTAGATTTTTAGGTCAATTTATATCATAGTATATCATTATTTCATTGTATATGACTTCAAACTGTGAACGTGGGATAAAGCATTTTTATAACATTCAGATATAAACCATGTGCAGTGTCAATTCACATCTTTGTGACGGCATCATGAAGCCAATGAAGCACATTGGTCACTAGGTGATCTGCCTTCAGTCATAAAGTCCTGAGTGTGATTTTAAGCAATCTCCCATCAAAACTTGCATTAATAGAAAAGAGAGGCGGAACCTCAGTTCATGAATTTGGGTCCTCATCTCTTGGTCAGGATGGTAGACCAGTTATAAAGGTCATTTCTCAAATTGGAGGATCAGTTGTGCCCTACAATAAACTTACTGCTCAATGATGTTGCAAATAATTCATATGGTTTGTCAGGGGTAACTAGGAGAGGTTGGGCCCCATAGCAGACCTCTGAATGGGGCCCCCTTCCCTCTATGCTAGGCAGTCTTCTTATCCCAGGGGGGTGTGGCCACTCAAGTAACTGTAGACCACATGGGGTAAGTAGACAGCAGAAAGCTAGAGATGAGAGATTCCTAAACCTGCCGCCCCCTCCCCTGACATTTCTTATCCTGACTGTATACTGATTTCACTATTATATACATATGATGTACACTGTGCAGGTTAATATGTATATAATGGTGCACATCCCCCATTCTTTAGTATGTCAGGTTAGATACCGGGGCCCTCTGACACTGCAGGCCCCATAGCAGCCGCTATGGCTGCTACCACTGTAGTTACGCCCCTGTGGTTTGTGGAATGAAAAGTTATACAATTTGCTTTCTGTGCCAATTCCTCACAGTTTTCTAGATCTCTGCTTGCTGTCCTGCTAAAGGAAGCTTCTATGTCAACTTCCAGTGGATAGAAATCTGTTCCTGGTCTTGTGATGGACGTGCAGTTTAACTAATCATAATATCACACGGATCTGATTACTCTCTGTGATAATTATGGCTCGTGCACCTGTGTGTCAAGCCCAAGTGGAGATTGGATTACATTGGAGTCTAGGTTGGAAAATACTCAACAGAGCAAGAGGTACAGTGACTCCATGCCCCAGGGCTTTTTTGGCCCAACCTCAGGACTATCACTAGCTATCACTAGTCAATTTTGGTTGTATTCGTTTCCGTAGATGATATTGCCCATGGTAGGGCAGAAGGTTAAGCTTGTCATAGATTGGAGGTAGATGAGCAATTTTGGGGGACCCTAGGGGACATTATATATGGGGTCTAGAGCTATATATAGGGGCATTAGATTCAAGGACAATATAATGTAATGTAAGGAGGGCAATATAAATGGCCACAAAAGTAGGTCAACTGCCATGAAAGCAAATATATTTATATCTATAAAATGGGAGACATTTTTATACTCACCTGTCATATTGGTATTAGAGGCTTATGCAATGATACAAAACTATATAAGATCTCTAACTTGTATGGACCCATAGAAGGACTATGGTGGTGCCTATCATTTAAAATGAACAAATACAGAAGGTAATTTTAAGTTGAATTCCAAATGTAATAACCATGAAAAAAATGGGATTCCCTCTTTATGGAGTCAATGACACATAACTGACTGCTCTACCACATGGCCATGTTAAAATACCAAAGAAAGGATAAGATCCAGCGCTATTAGAATGAGGCTCGTGTTCGGGAATGTCATCTATGATTTCAGAGGACAAATTATATAGCTCATGCCTTGATCTTTGAGATGCATTTTATTCTATGTATGAACCACCAGTATCTATTTTTACCCCGAATAAAGAGATAATTTACCAATTCAGCTATTTTTATAGACCTTACACATTTCAATCAAGTCCACTGGGAAAAATGAGAATCAATGGCCTACATTTGAAAGAATTATATTCTATTGACTTTGCTCCAAGTTTATTGTGTTAACCTTTTCAATAAACCTAATATTGATTGGCAAATTGTTTTATTGTATCTGAGCTCTGTCATTGATTCATATTGTCGCACATTTGGCTCACAGTTATCAAGAATAGCACCGATAGAATGATATAATATACTGTATACGGAACAGAAACAATATAGGATTTTTACTAATGTTACTAATGGATTCATGAAATGTGGCACAGCTTGTTCCAGGAATTTAATTAGAATGTAGAAAATATGAGCAAAAATGATCACATGGATCTCATTTAAAGGGATTCTGTCAAAATCTTTCCCAAACCAATAATTTTACTGTGTAGGGGCATACCAAAAACAGATCATATGGGGAAGTGACACCTTATAGCCCCCCTGAGTTTCTTGAACCCAGTTGCAACTGCACACTCTGCAACCCCTTAAGTTATGCCCCTGTCTCCCACAGTAAGTAATGTCCCTACACAGCCCTCACTAATGTCGCCCTCTGCCCTCAGTAAGCAATGCCCCTCTTAGCCCCCAGTAATGTCCCCCACAATCCTCACTAACTAAAGTCTCCCACAGCCCCCAGTAATGTTTTGCGCAGCTTCCAGTAAGTAATGTCCCCCCAAAGCCCTCACTAATGTCTCCCACTACCCCAGAAAGCAATGTCCCCCTCAGCCCCATTAATGTCCCCCACAACCCTCACTAATCAACATCTCCCAAAGCCCCCAGTAAAGTCTCATGCAGCTTCCACTAAGTAATGTGCCCCACAGCCCTAGTTATGTTTAACACAGAAAGTAATGTCCCCCACTGCCCCCAGTAAGTGATATCAACCCACAGCTCCCAATAATGTCCCCCACAACCTTCAATAAGTAATGTCCCCATCAGCCCCAGTAATGTTTAACATAGTAAGTAATGTCTCCATTGCCCCAGTAAGCAGGGCCGGCGCTATGGGTAGGCAAAGGTGGCAATTGCCCAGGGCCCCCAGGGAGAAAGGGGGAGAATCTCTTCTTTCAAATGAATCTTGAATTGTGTTTCTAGGTGCTATGGATCCAGAGATATTCAGGTTTAAAGTGAGAATATCAGGTGCCATTTATATATATAAATATCTCCGTTTTCCTACATTAGAAACACAAATTTAGATTCATATAAAAGAGGAGACTCTTCTCTCTCATAGGAAAAAAGAAGTAAGGTTCTATGTGTCACAGAGCCAGAGATACCGCCCCCTGAGGTGTCTCCCCCATCTCCAGATTCTTAGCATCAGGCTGCGGGAGCATTTGCTGCACACAGGAGCTGCTGCACCTCACAGATAATGGAAATATTCACTTTATATGTTACTACATTTTGAGAAGGGATAATATCAACTAATATTCATGTTTTTAACCCTTCTCTATGCAAATCTAAGAACACACTTTGGGCCACATGTATCAATCGTTTTTTTCTGTTGTTTTTGCGCCTTTTCATTCAGGCGCACCGTTTTTGTGCCATTTTTGCGACTAAATGCGACTAAATGCTAGCTGCGCAGCAAACATAACCAGCTTTCCCTCATTTATCCTAGCAATCCAGATGTTTTGATGCGCCTAATGATATTCATCACTTGCGACTTTTCATTTAGGTGCAAAAACGGGCGCAAAAAAACTCCAGCCCGAAGCTGGTGTTAACTGAGAAGAAAGCACTGAGCCCCTTTGCAGAACAGCTCATTTCTAGAAGCAAAGCTCATCCAGACACTAGAACAGATCATACAGACATGAGATACTCTGCAGACATTAGAACATATATTAGACACTCTGCAGACAGGAGCTGCAGACTCTATTTACAGTTCATCACCTTCTATTTACAAAACATTCTGCAGAATCCTGAGCTCAAAGCAAGAGAGAAGAGAACGTTACAGAATGTTGCACATAGTACAGACAAGTGTCCCCCATGTCATTCTGCACAGTATCACCAGTGTATCTGAGGAGGATACTGTGCAGAATTACAGGGGTGCAGCAGGAGACCGGCACTGGGGGATCCCCTCCAGGAGAAGCCACTGCTGAGGAGGTCACTGGGTGCTGGGTGTCACACACCTGGGTGCTGCTGTGAGTGTTATCTTCATTCTGGGCTGTGGGAGAAGCAGAGAGGAGCTTGTAGCAGGATGACATGTAAGTGCCTGAATCTAACATTGCGCCGAAACTGCGCCAAAATTGCGCCTAAACTGTGTTAAAGTGAAGTGATTAATAAGAGGCAGGAAATTAACTTATAACAGATGGTTGTAGCTTGTGATAATTCTGGAAAACAGTGCGACAGAATATAGGCGCAACTACTATACTTAGGCGCACAAAAGTGATAAATGTGGCCCTTTCTCTCTTATTCCCTTTTATTTTGTGATAGTTATTTTTTTTGTTGGGAAAATTGACTGATACGATGAACATTCAAACCTCTTCGCCTAATGTGACTACACCGCGACCAGAAAATGTCCATAAAGTTATATGTAACACCAAAAACACACACATGTTCTGGAATAAAGTTTGTATTTCCCATCATCCTCCATTACTTACACCCATGTTATGACATTCTCATTCTTATGAAGCGCAGAGGGTTCTGTTATTGTGCGGATAATACAATGGCGAACATCTAAAAGTGACTTTTATTATCTCATTAGAGAGGTTTATGGATATATAGTTATTTATTTGGGTTGCCATTGGGTAAGGAACAGACAATAATACATCTGTGTGAATTTTCTGCAGTTCCCTTTGGTGCATATTTTGGTGAATAAATTGGTGTGGGGTCTGTATGATCTCCTCACATCTTACTGTTTTAGGAAAGTAGATTTTCTTTATATAAGTATCTGGATTTGTACATATTTTAGAGGAAATTTTGAATGTTAATTGCCAAATGCATCTCCTGGTCGTCTGCTTTTAAAATTATATGGTGCCTTTACTTTTTATTCTGTTTTATTGCTATATTTTGCAGGTTGTGACTGTCTAAAAATGTCTAGCTGAAAAACAGATATCTAGTTATTACAGTTTTAGTGATATTATGTGGATTTATTTATGTGAACATATCAATAGGGCACATTTGTGAACTCTATACATGTCCATCTATTACATTTAGGAGATGTGAAGGTAAACATTTTCTGTTTGGATCTAATTTTTTGCCATCAAAGTCAAATTTTAAGTATTTTTAATAAAATGTTTCAATTTGAATCAAAATTGCATGAAGGCGCCTATGTCTATAAACTCTGTCATGCAATATTGAAAATGGGACAAGTGTCTGCTTACAGAAAATATCGGTCCCTCTCCCCAATGGGCCTCACAGTCTAATCAACCTACCAGTAATTTTTTGGAGTGTGGGAGGAAACCGGAGGACCCGTAGAAAACCCACGCAGACACAGAGAGAACATATAAAATCTTTGCAGATGTTGACCAGCGCTGCAAGGCTGTAGTGCTAATCACGGAGCCACCATGCTGCCCATAAATCTCCCTATCATTTATCTATCTCCTATAAAATTCTCCCATATTACAGTTTGTTTTACCATACTAAAGGAGCCTCTTGCTGACTGTGACTGGTCATAAAATAGTTTTATTTTGGGGCCCCACTTTTAGTTTTGCCCAGGGCCCCACTTTGTCTAGAACCGGCCCTGCCAGTAAGGGATGTCAACCCACAGCTCCCAATAATATCACCTACAAGCTCCAATAAGTAATGTCCCCCACAGCCCCCAGCAATGTCTCCCACAGAAAAAATAAAAGCTTACCACTCTGGTGATCACATCTTATAGTCCCCTATTAGGATATTAAAAATGTCAATGGGGCACATTTACTAAGGGTCGGCGGACCGTGGTTCTGTCGGGTTTCCCAAGTATTTCCTTTTTGAGCTGAATTGCCCAGGGTTTTAGGCGCATGCGATCGGATTGCATGCAACACAAATCGGGGTGTGTGCTGTCGGACAACCCGACTGATTTTCCACGGACATACTGGGGAATTTAAAAACAAAATTGTGTCGCAATATCAAGCTCTCACATACACCAGGAAGAAGGTGAACTCCGGCGGACCTCAGCGGGGGAAGAGACACATGAAGTAAATTGGACGCACGACCTTAGTGAATCGCGGCAGCTCAGAATCCTCGTCGGACAACAAACAGCAGGGATCGCGACAGGACCGGGTAAGTAAATCTGCCCCAATATGTTCGGTTGTTAAGGCCTCCTACAAAAAGTCTTCAGAGTTTGGTACGATAAAGTAGTGACATTCAGCCAGTCCTTTGTCAGGTTCACAGGTGGAAATGGAGAAAAGACAGTGAATGTTGATTCATTTTAACAGAAAGATAATACCTTTTGTAGTGCTTTTCGTTGACTTTTCTTTTAAAATGAACCTGAACGAAATGAATCTCGGGTAATTAATTGACTTAATTTATGTCAATTCACTGAATTTACTCTTAATTAAGCGAAAATGGACAGTTCTAGGCCTGGCATATGTTTTTTTTTTATGTAAATTACATCTTCCCT
Organism: Engystomops pustulosus; assembly: GCA_019512145.1. NCBI lineage: Eukaryota > Metazoa > Chordata > Amphibia > Anura > Leptodactylidae > Engystomops > Engystomops pustulosus. Next base: position 57,138,935 of record CM033651.1, read on the forward strand.
ATTAACCCTGTAGAGCCAGACTGGTGGCACCAAGGCACTATTAACCAATCCAAAACATTCCCCTCCACCTAATACTGATGCATTTAACCGAATGAATTCAATAAATAACACCTTGTTATTGAAGAAAAAATGCGGGGGTCAGCCACAGCTTTGTGAAAATGTTCTGTGTGTCACCGAATGCCTTTAGATTCGTGATTGCGGAGGATATGTCTTATTTGGTTTGACTGCTGACACAAATGAACGGAGCTAAGGTAGTGACAAGGTCTTGCCACATGCTATTGTAACTATGTGTAAGGAAAAATCAAACGGCACGCAGGCCGCGGTACAAAACATCAACATTTCAACAATCCAAATGTACGTCCACAATTCTGGAGAGAATATTCACAGGAAAGGATAAAAGTTCAGAAACCACAAATGAGAAGCAAGAAGTTTTTTAAAATAAATATATGACAAATGAGCAAAAAGAAATTCTAAATACCTAAAAGGGAAGAAGAGTGGTCCATGTTGCTGGGGTCGAGGGCAGGGTTCAAAAGACAGATTTTGCCCCTGTCCCGGCCTAAAAGACTCAAAGTGGTAGACGAGGGCGGATGGAGGAAAGAAGAGAGGGAGGAGCTTCAAGTCTGAAGCATCCCGGTGCTATCCAAGCTATATAGACTTCAACGTAGAAAGACAAATCAGCTGGTTGTTCAAGATATGGTACAATCCGACATTTATTGGAAGGTTGATGTGTTTTGTTTTCTTAATCATTTTGTTTTCTGATTGTAATCAGATGTATCAAAAAAACTTCAGAAAGGTTGACTAGAAATCATCAGTATGTACTATGAAAAATTTTGACCACTATCCTGTAAGAGTATCACCACTACAATTAATATATAATAATAATTAATATACTACAACTCCCCTTTAAGACACTTATATAGAACAGTTGCTTCTTTGCCCCCAAAGCTTTATACTATGTGCTCTTGTAGCCATCAATTTAATATGTTGTTCTCCAGTGCCCTTAGAGTTTAGGACATGTTTTAAATCTCTAAATAGTCTGGCAACGGAGAAGATTTAAAAAGTTTTTTTAAAGTGAAAAACAAAAAATGTTCTGCTGCTTAAAACCCCTTCTTAAAACAGATCGTCTAGCAAGAAGACCTCTAACGTCTAGAAACAAATATAATATATTTAGGGGACCAGCTACTTATAAGGCAGTGGATTACAATTTTGTTTACAAAATAAAAAAAATTTTTTTTTCAAACACTCTCTATAACTGGACATCCAATGCACAAAACATCCACAGGATTTTTTGGAATGCTCTGCTGTTTATTATACAGTGTTCAATATTTAAGTGCTGGGATTGACATTTCAGGGAATTCTGTTTATTATTCAAAGATGCTATAAAAGTATTGTAAGGCAGTAAGTTAAAGGAAATCTACCATTTGATTTGATGCATTATGAAGCAAACATACCTTGAGAATGCTGTAGTTACACTGATGCAGAAACACATCTTGTATAATCCCTTTGCTGAGTGGTTTTGATGAAAAAACAATAATAACATTATGATAATTAAGCTCTCTCCCTCCTTTGCGTGGCTAAGAGATTACCCTCTCACATTAGTTATGCACTGCACCAGAGAATGATGTAATCACTATGTTATCCCTGTGAGGCAGAAGTAATCAATTGCTGCACCATCCCCCAGTTGCCGTGTATGAGTGAGGTTGATTAGGTTGATTAGTTCTGTCTGGACAGTTCCTTATGTAATGTGTTTATGTAGGCATCCAGCTTTCCCAAGTTCCTGAATTTATAATTGGTTTTTCAGCAAAACCACTCAGCTCAGAGATTAAACAACATTTGTTTCTGCATCAGTGTAGCTACAGCTTTCTCAAGGTATGTTTGGTTCTTAATGCATGAAATCAAATGGTAGATTTTCTTTAAGTTTTTATTCTCTAGAGTTATTATCCCCCACCGCGTTACGTAAGAGACAGGTAGTACATTGTATTCCTTATTTCAGTTTTCTTAATGGTTTTTCTTTTGTGATATATTATAACTCCAACAACCTTGAATACTTAAGAGTATGCTGCGAGAAGAAGCTGAATCAGTCTGTCATGGCTCACAAAGCAAAAATGTTGTGATTTTTATTAAGTGGTTATTCCCAGCAGTCTGTCAGAGCTATCCAAAATCCATACCATTTCCCGTGCAAGAAAGCAGCAGTTATTATTAAAATTTAAAAAATAAATGAAGGATGAAAAGAAAAAATGTTAACAATGAATTATACAGAATGCTATTTTCCTATGTTACTGTATGTACTGATATCCAAATATCACAATGCATATCTAAGGCAAATTGGAACTTTGTGAAAATCAGAAGTTGCCTTAGTCACCATTGCTGCAAGTGTATGTTACCTCTCTACAATGTCATGGTCAGAGAAATATGCAGACAATAATAGGCTCAGGAAAGATCCAAGGTGCAGGGTTCTGGATCACGTTGGAGGTACAAGGTTCCAGATCAGGCATAATACAGGGTTCAGGATTCCTGAACTGGCAGGTTACAAGGTTCATGGATCAAGCACAATGGAGAGTTCAGGGTCATACAGGATACAGGGTTCCAGATGAGGAAGAATACAAAACAGACAGTATACAGAGTTCTACATTATTAGGGTTTTGGATCAGGCATGATCCAGGCTCAGATACAGGTTCAAGGTTCCTGATTAGACTGGGGTTCAGGATACTGGCTCAGATACAGGTTCCAGTTAAGATTGGGGTGCTGGATAAAGGCTCAGGTACAAGTTCAGCGTTTAAGGTAAAAAAAAACCCACAGTAGTAAGACAGTAGTTCTGCAAGTCACAGAAGTAAGTATAACCAGCACTGAGTGAACTGAGGGTTTACTTTTTATACATATTATGGAAGCCACCCACGCAGTTGACTAGCTAAGCCCTGCATCACTCAAACTACAGGTCAACTTACCATGGATTAGATAATGAAAGGCAACTGTCAATCAGCTCCCAGCAAGGCAACCCTGGGTGTTGCTGACAAGCTTTAAACCCAACAGACCATTCCGAGAGATTCTGACATACAACTTGAGAGTTACATAGAATTATAATACAGAACCAATCTATATAGTGCTGCCATATCATCATGTGCCTTTCTGATTTCACATAGGAAAGTTTTGTTGGTTGACAGAATAAAAGAGTAAGACGCCACCAGCCACTTCTGGTCATAGTTTATCTCACCCGAGAATGGAGGATTAGACATATTCCATACTTCTTAACTTATTATTCATCTTTAAGGGGTAGTATTTAATGTGTTTTAGCAGCATAATACTGGTGGATCTACTAGGAAGTATTTGAAATGCAGGTGACCTGTGCCTGGGACGTGAAAGCTCTCCTTACGGAGACTTTGCCAGAAAAGGCTACCTTGCTTGATGTTGAGGGAGCTGCCTTAAAATATAGCTAAGAAGCAATGTTTTCCTTATACCATACTGGAAAACTTATTGGAATATTTCCCAGTGACCTGGGACAGTCAGTGTTTTACCCCTCCGGAGTACATGGACACAAGCTCAGCCTTGTCCCGTCACTATGCCTCTTACTCTATCAAAGCCAACTGTCAAGAAGGTGGCTCTCCATGCATCTCCCCCTTCATACCAATATTCTTCCTCAACTATCCCCCAGAGTACTCCGGCACATTAACCAGAGGAATGTTTTTGAGGAGTAAAGGATTCTAGCATGCTAGATCTTGTGAGTTTCTATGTTACCGCAACTGCTGCCCATCTACCTACCTAATCAGGGGCGTAACTACAGCGGTAGCAGCCATGGGGCCCGCAGTGTCAGGGGGCCGCTTCATCCGACCTGACACAATAAAGAATGGAGGATGGGCACCATTATATCTATATTGTACTGCACGTGTCCAGCATAATATGTATACAACATATACTGTGATGTATATATGCAGTATCTGTGATGTGTATATGGTGTCTGTCTACACTGTATGTGAGTATGTTGCATATGGCACTGTATGTGTGTGTATATGCACATGAGTGTATTTATATGTGATTGTAACTTGCATGTGTGAGTATACTAATATGTATATTTTTTAAGTGGGAAGGGGGGGCCCATGCAGTAGCCTGCTAGGGGGCCCCATGCAGTAGTCTGCTAGGGGGCCCTGTCTCCCCTAGTTACACCACTGTACCTAATAATGGCTTGTTTACTGGATTGGCTATTGTTACCCACCCTTATCCATGTTGTCCACTACTACACAGCTAGTGTACCTGTTTCCTATGCATTCTTACTATTATAACATGCATTATCGTGGTATAGAAGGAAAGAAATGGGTGAATCTGAGCGCTCACTTTCATCATGAAAAATTTGAATTCACACATATGACACATAAAAAAAAATTGTAGCATACGCAACTAAACACACAAATGTTATTTCCATAGTCACAACCTTCTTTGTTGAAACTACTGTATTATACACAGGATAAATTTCAGAAAAGTCGATCCAATATTATCCATGTCTGTCCGGCTGATAAAGCTTTATTTGTATTCCCCTTGCCAATACATTGGTTTGTCCCCTGGAAAAGTTGGCACCATTACTATTCCATTATGTTTGTCTTTCCCCTGTCTCAATGTTTCTTTATTTGCTTTGATTTATTTCCTTGTTTGTTATTTCCCAAATTGTAAAGTAAACCAGAACACAGTCGGGTTATATAAATAAAGATCATCGTTTTTACTGCATTTACCCCTGAACGACCAGGCCTTTTTTTGCTTTTGCATTTTCATTTTTCACTTCCCACCTTCCAAATACCATAACTTTTGTATTTTTCCATGTAAAGAGCTGTGTGAGGGATTTTTTGCTACTGCGTATGAAATTACACTTCATAGTGAGAGTATTCAATATTCTCTGCCATGTACTGAAAGCGGGAAAAATAATTACAAATGCAGTGATATTAGGGAAAAAACGCATTTGCTTCATTTTCTTGTGGGTTTGGATTTTACAGCTTTCACTGTGTGCCCCATATGACAGGTCTACTCTATTCTTTGGGTCGGTACGATCACGGGGATAACAAATTTGTATAGGTTTTATAATGTTTTCATACATTTACAAAAATTTAAACCTCCTGTACAAAAAAACCTAAATCTTCTTTTTTACATTTTCTGGCGCTAATAAATTTTTCATACTGGTATACAGAGCTGTGTGTGGTATAATTTTTTGTGACTTTTGATGGCGTTTTCCATGCAGCTATTTTAAGGACCATATAGCTTTTTGATCACTTTTAATTGAATTTTTATTATTTTTAAAAATGGCAAAAAAGTGGCATTTTCAACTCTGGGTTCTACTTTCCGTTAGGGGGTAAAATGCCAGGAAAAAGCATTGTTATATTTTGATAGACATTGTGGGACGCGGCGATACCTAACATGTTTGTGATTTCTAATGTTTATTTATATTTATATCAATTCTAGGGAAAGGGGGGTGATTTGCTTTTTTTTAGCTTTTTATATTTTATTTTATTTTTTTTTACTATTTTTCAGAACCCTAGGATACTTTAACCCTAGGTTGTCTGTTTAATCCAACCATATACTGCCATACTACAGTATGGTAGTACAGGCAGTCCCCGGGTTACGTACAAGATAGGGTCCGGAGGTTTGTTCTTAAGTTGAATGTGTATGTAAGTTGAAACTTTTGCCCCAGTGACAATCGGAGTTTCAAATTTTTTTGCTGTAATGGGACCAAAGATTATCAATAAAGCTTCATTACAGACACCTTACAGCTGATCATTGCAGTCTGGAACTATAGTAAAGCATCCAGAGAGCTTCACCAGAGGTCACAGTGGGCAGAGGGGTCCGTCTGTAACTATGGGTCGTCTGTAAGTCGGGTGTCCTTAAGTAGGGGACCCCTGTATATGGGGATTTACCACATCATTTATTACAATGTGCAAATCGCACATTGTAACGAATGAGTTAAAATCAGAAAGCCTCGGGTCTTTGTAAGACCTGAGGCTGTCATAGTAACTGATCACCGCCCCCCGATGATTTCACAGGGGGTGCCGATCGAATCCAAGATGGTGCCCACATGCCTCCGGGATAAAAATGCCTCCGGAAGCTTTGCTGAGGCATTTACAGGGTTAATACCTACCATCGGTGCCAGCACCAGTGGGTGTTTGCTGCAATATGAATCAAACTCCCACCTTGTATTTAGAGGGTTCAGCCCATGAGCCCTCTCCATTCAGGGGGAGCCGATGTGTGATGTACATATACGGCACATGTCGGTAAGAGGTTAAATGTTCTAGCAATTGTAATTCCATTTTTCACAATAAGGCAAGTACCATTTTCAGTACTTTGATGGAAAGTATCAGATATTCCCAGGACTCTGGAATATGTCTATGATGCCTGCTTCACCCACCTACAGTATGTCCATGGTTATATACAGATTTACATCAGAATTTAAAAACTGGTCCCTGGTCATGTGATGTCACACGGTTGCCCGGCTCGTTATAACACACAGCTCTGATTGCTCTCTGTGCTATAATGAGTCGTGCACCTGTGTGACATCACATGACCTCACAGGAAGTAAACAATGACGATTCCTGTTAAACCCCTTAACGCTCTACGGCCGTAGCTCTACGGCGCAGAGGTATAAGGAGTGTATGAAGAGGGCTCACGGGCTGAGACCTCTTCATACAAGGGTGGGGGTTGTTGCATATTGCAGCAAACCTCCACCGCTAATAACCGCGGTCGGTGCTTGCACCGATTGCGGCTATTAACCCTTTCATTGCCGGCGGCATTTAAAAGGCAGCGGCGCGTGGGCGCCGCCATCTTTATTAAGATCGCCGCGCCCCCGAACATCATTGTGGGGGTGGCGATCAGTTGCCATGGTAACCTCAGGTCTTCTTTTGACCCGAGACTATCTGGCATCTGCAGATTCGTTACAATGAGCCAGTGGCTCATTGTAATGAATGAGCTGCAAAAATGCCATATATTGCAATACAGAAGTATTGCAGTATATGGTAGGAGCGATCTGATATATGGTAGGGTTAATGTACCCTAGATGGTCTAAGAATTAGTGAAAAAAAAAAAGAAAAAAAAAATTTAAAAAAGAAAAAAATTAATAAAATATTAAAAATTCTAATTCCCCCCCCTTCAATAGAACTGATATAAAACATAATAAACAGTAAAAATCACAAACACATTAGGTATCACCGCATACCAAAATGCCCAATCTATCAAAATATAAAAACGCTTACAGCCGGTGGTGACCTCCGAGACGGGAAATGGCGCCCAAATGTCCGAAATGCGAATTTGACACCTTTTTACATCACATAAAAAATTATCAAAATGTCGCACAGACCTCAATATGGTAGCAATGCAAACGACGGCTCATTTCACAAAAAATTACACCTCACACAGCTCCGTGCGCCAAAGTATGAAAAAGTTATTAGCGTCAGAAGATGGCAACATTTTTTTTTCTTTTTAGTACATATTCGTTTAATTTTTGAAAATGTATTAAAACACAATAAAACTTGTATAAATTTGGTATCACTGCGATCGCACCAAACCAAAGAATAAAGCTGAGGTGTTATTTTGAGCGCACAGTCAAAGTCATAAAAACTGAGCCCACAAGAATGTGGAATTTTTCCACATTTGGAATTTTTTTTCAGCTTCGCAGTACACGGCACAAGAAAGAACTTTTAATATAATTGTGAGTGAAGTAAATAAGCAAGGAAATGGCGTATAAATTCTGCCACTGCAACTTAAAAGACACGTTTTTACATAGCACATTGATCAATTAAGATAATCCCCAGAGTTTCAGAGGGAAATTATGTCTTTAATATAACAACAATGGGGCTTTTTCATCTACACGGCCCAAAAGATTTCTGAATTGATATAATTCATACAATGGATGTTCTGTTCTGCAATTCACACTAGTTTTTCCTATGAAAGGTAGAAGTTTGGACATTTCGAAGCAAAAATAACTCTATGTGGGAGTTATTTTTTCCTCTTGTTTTAAAAAAAACACTACCCTTTGTTTTTTAATTTATAAAAGTTCTATTTTATTGTTCCTTATTGTTACAACACAATTCTGTGGGACTTTGCATGTTAAAGGGGTATTCCGGGAATATGAACGTCTGACACACAAACCCATGATGATATAAATAAATGAATACAACAATACTCAATGTCATTAGTAACAAAACGGAGCTTAAATAATTTGATTTTATGATTTACAAAAGTTATGGCCTCTCTAAAGTAGGTGGAGTTATCACTAAGATGGCCGCCACTGGAAACTACAAGTTCCATGATCCTTTAGTTCTCAGTAACTCCTCCTACCACTTATGCTTTGCTTCCAGTGATGATCTAACAGGTTTTCTTGCTCTTATCATAGTAATGATGTGTAACTGCCATCACCACAACACCGGCCATACCCGATGCACTGCAACCAACCGACTACAGACAAACATAGTGGTGATCACATGACCTGCCCAGGCCGGTACACGACATGTGATGTGGACATGTGACCAGCAGCCATCTTCTGTCCTGCAACGGACCGCACGGAGGAAATTAACGGACTGATTAAAGGGCCAGTAGCATTTTAATTCTTCATTGCAGTCTATGTCACCAGCATTTTCTGCTAAGGGGAGCAAAATTTTAAATAACAACTAATTACACATTCGCTTATATTGTGAGTGCCCACTTGTATATGAATTATGCTGATTCCTGGAATACCCCTTTAAGTGTGGTGCAAGGTTATATGGGGCTCCTCACGCTCTAAACTACAATTAGCGAAATTGCAGCGTCCAAAAGACCTGGCGGGTATGGCCCTACCAAACATGTACTTGTATTACCTCTCAGGTCAATTGAAATACTTAAGAGAATGGTTAGCCCCTACAATACCCAACAACCCGGAATCCTACTTGGCCTCTTACCTGAACATATCTTCCCTCTGGCAGATCCTACAGGGAAACTCTACATATAGGGGCAGATTACTGCCCATACACTTAATCGCAAGAAAGGTGTGGCAGGCAGCAAAAAGGGTCTCACCACCCACAGGTATTATAGCTGAGACACCCCTGTGGGACAATCCCACCTTACCCCAACTGACCCAATTGCAGGAAACACACATTTGGAAAACATTTGGAGTGCTCACACTAGTAGAACCTATACGAAAACAATATCCTAAGGTCCTTCGAACAGCTTAAAGAAAAGTATGACATCCCAAACAACCGGTTCTATAATTACCTTCAAATAAGACACGCCCTCTCAGCACAATTCCCTGACCCACACCTCCCCATCTCAAACTACCCACTCATTGGAGTTATACGGTCTCAAGGCCCAGGTGGACTGGTCTCCATGATTTATTCTCATCTCAATCGCAGTAGAGCAGAAGCGACGCCTCTCCCGGCAATCTCCAGGTGGAAAGAACTGATACCCACATTAGATGATGATACTGTAACAGACATTTTGTGTTCCCACTTACAAGTTTCACCAGCTGTGAACAATAAAATGATCCAATTACACATCATCCACCAGAGTTACCTTACCCCTTTAAGACTTGCTAAGATGCGCCGCATCCCTTCCCCGGAATGTCACAGGTGTCGATTCACCCCTGCCGCATTCTGGCACATGATTTGGGACTGCCCTGTGCTACAGTTGTTCTGGTCAGAGGTGGTCTCCCTGCTCTCTTCTATTCTACAACTCCCAGTCCCTCTGAGGCCGGAAATATGCCTGTTTGCACTTTTAGACGAGGAACTGTGGCCGAAATACATCAAAGTTTTTCTGACATCTGCCCTCTTCCTAGCAAGGAAAGCAATAGTTCTTAGATGGATGGACCCAAGACCTCCCACAGTGGAAATGTGGAAGGGTCTCGTCAATAATGTGATCCCGTACGAGAAAGTAGTTTATAAAAACAGGAAATGCCCAGATAAATTTCACAAAATTTGGGATGGGTGGTGTACATCCAACCTAACTTCCTACAATTCCAATGACCTATCTGCTGCTCTCCAGGCCCTAGGTTAACCCCCCCTGCACCAAGGAGAATCCTCCCTTTTGTTTAGTGTGTATAGTGTTATGTTTTTGTTTTCTTAGACTGTTCCCTCCACAGGATCACTTGTTGGAGTTACAATCCTCTTTCTGAAGTATGCAATTGACAAACCTGTCTGTATAATGTATATTGCATAATGCCTTTGTACAACTGGACTTACGATCCTCCATTGTATTATTGTACGACTTTTATGCTGTTAACAACTTGTCAACATGCCTTGCTGTAGTGCTTCTACTTGTGATCCTTTGTTACAATAAAACTGAGTTTAAAAAAAAAAGTGTGGTGCAAGGTCGGACTGAGCATCAGAACACCCCCTAATTTGTGTTGCATAGGGTATAGTGCAGCTGCGCCACCAAACAGTCAAGTGTGACACAAGTGTGGTGCAGACACTTCTTTAAGAGGACCTGTCACCCAGAAATTGGGCACTAGGAGCTGCTTACTAAAGTAAACAGCTCCTAATGCTAAAACAAATGCAGCGGTGTTACAATGATAGCATTATTGTAAACCTCCGATAACGCTATCTAACACACTGCAGAGTACAGTATAAACTTTGGACCGTTCTCAAAGCGGGATTGTGGGAGGGATTAGGGGCAGTGACTGCCGCATGACGCATGGCAGTCACCGATAGCCATGGAGTGAGCAGGGCGGTCCAGGGAAGAGGTAGCGCCTCGGACCACTCCTTTATGAATATGCCAGGCCGGTTTTAGAGCGGTCCGGCGTTTCCATTGTACTCTGCAGCGGTGTTAGATCCAGCTCAAGCCTCTTGATGTATCAGGCAGGGTCCCGTGCAGCATTTATTCCTGCACCCAACCCTACCTGGTATAGAAATAAAATCAGCCGGCAACTTTCACATATGTAGGCGACTACACAAAGTGTAGGATATTAGGATTTTATGTCCTGCCACTCTTATATTAACTGGAACATGGACTCCTAGGATACATAAGAACTTTTATAGTAGAATCATTGGGTCTGGCACATCGTGGACCAATGTATGATGTAAACTCCACTCCTACACAGAAACAAGGGTTGCTACAGCCTCCTGATATATCCTTGCCCTGCTTGAATGGGCACAGGCTATAGCTAGTCTGCCACAGCCCCATCAATCCCCCTGCATGTCTACTAGAGGACACACAATGAATTGCAATAATTTCAATGCTTGTGCACTAGAAAAGGCATACAAGCCTTGATAGATCTCCCCACTTAGTATATGTTTTGCTATTTTGTTGCCAATCAAATGTACCTGTATCCTTTAATGTATTTTGTAACAATGGTGTAAATAGTGAATTAGGTGTATAAAGTAAATCAATTAGTTTGTATTTAATACCTTATTGACCTGTGTCGCATTAGTATGTCACAGTGCTGTTAAGGTTGCTTAAAGAGGGCTTGCAAGCTAAGCCTTATTCATACATAGTGGGCATTTGCTGCATTATGCATAAAACACCCACTGGTAACAACAGTGACCAGTACTGGTACCAATTACTGGTGTCAACTTGATAAATTTCATCATTAAGGGACCCAGCAGTATTTACATTCTTGTGGCGCATAGGCAGAGCTATCTTGCAGGGATCGTCGCTCCCCTATTTGTCTTTGGGGAGGGACGGTCTGTGGCCATCAAAGTCTGGAGTATGCAAAGACTGCTGGGCTTGTCATTTCTGAAGGTCTGTCACAGTGTGCTGGTGGCACACTATAATGGATCTTCATCAAAATCACCATAAACTGCAATACTACTCTAGTACTGCAGTATATTGTAGAAGAAATCACCCCCCCCCAAGGGTGGTCTACATATACAGCAATGGAAAGTTTAAATCACCCCCCTCCCCCTTCCCTGTAACTGATATAATAATAAATAACAAAAAACATGTTAGGTATTGCTGAAGTGATTATTCCTGAAGTTGAATCCTGTAATGGGAAATAACGCCCAAATGCCTTACTCACTACTTTTTCTCCATTTTGAAACTAATAAAATTTAAATAGACCAAAAGGTTATGCAGTCCAAAAATTGGTACAAATGAAAACATGTTCTGATAATGACACTCTGCAAAACACCTTAAGTCAATAATTTAATTTATTAAAATCTGTTTGTTTGTTTGTATCTTGAGGATGTATTCTCATACAGGACAGGTGCCATTTGTAGCACAATTACATTTTTTCCAGCTTCCTTTACATGGCTTGAAATACCACTAGAAAGTACAATTTGTTACGTAGAAAACAAACCCTAAAAAATAAAATAAAAAAGGTTTTTAAAGACAGTGGCAAAAATTGTCAATGCAAAAATGAAAAAGGGTTGGGGTAGGAAGGGGTTAAGTTAGGAAATGTATAAAGGACCATAAATAAAAAAGAAAATACTTCTTTTAGTGGTGTTAGTAAGATCTAGTTGTAAAGAAACACAGAGTCGTCTACAGGACAGGAATGAATGTGTTTCGGGTGATGGGGCTTTCCCTCTTGAGTTCAATATCACCAATGTGCTACTCCACCTGTCTGCGTAACTTACGGCTGGTCATATAATTTATTCAATACCACACTACAAGACTGCCCTATAGATAACTCCCTGTAATGAAATTATTAATATTAAACATTGATATTAACATTCAGTTACAAGTTGTTTACCATCATGAGAAATTGGGCAGGATTTACGTCCACTGGACTTGAAACACCCAGTGGAGTGGGTAGCCATGTCTTCACAATGGGGTTCACATAGTGGCTATGTACCAGTCTGTTCTTTCATCACTTACCCCTTCTCTATGTCAATAGGGGTGCATCCTGAATGTCTGAATCTATCATAAGAATGTTCCAGTCTTTGGAAAGAATCTTCTTCCGTTCCCCCATCCTGTTATTGAAGATGGTAATAAGGACATGTGTGAGAGGTCTCAATCTTTTCAACTTGCGTAAGGAGTTGGTTCTGATTTTTAGCTAACACATTTTAGTAAATCTGGGTACTCTTTTATGAGGAGTCTTTGAAGTAGGTCAAGGTCCTGAGATTTAAATGAACCCCCAGTTTGTAAAGAAATACAAATTCTACATCCACATAAGATATGTGGTAACATCTCCAAAATGTTTGGGACAACCTTCAATAGGGCCAAAAAGATTGATGGCAATTTTCACATATGTAGGCGACTACACAAAGTGTAGGATATTAGGATTTTAAAGTGAAGGGTGGTCACTTTATTTGGGTTTTTTTTTTGTTTTGGAACTTTTCTTTTTGTTAATTGATCAAAAATAAATTATTGTCTCTGATTTTTAAAGAATTCATACTTTGCCTGCTAAAAACTGCACAATACTGCAGGCTAACTATACTTAGAGAGTCCTTGTATGTTTCACATCATAAAGGTGTTGACGTTTCTACCACTCCTTTAGACACTTACTATAGCTTAGCTATAAGGATCCAATTAGTGGCTAAATATAGTTTTAATGTAACTAAAGAGTAAAAGAAAACATTATCCAAGAGGGTTGATAGCACAATGAGTGGGCATCTTGAATTCAGCTTTTATGTAAAGACTTGGCCCACAAGAGATAGTTTGAGGAATTCTTCTTCATTTATTCTATTTTTGCTTTTGAAATCTGTATTTGTTGATTATTTTTTAGCGTTTTTTTCTGATAAGCATTTTATTTATTATGGTTGTATTGATTCATTCAGAATATCTCAATGCCCTAGAAACAATGTAAATCTCAAATCAGAAGTTGTGCAACTTTGGCCACGAGGACATGCCCACTGCAGTTTTAACAAATAGGACTTGGGGTACAGTAACTCATCAAGGCCACTTCTTAGTGTATGGGCTTCACCGGTGGGCCCCAACAGCTGGTGCCTATGCTCGTACCTAACGGAGGTCCCTGCCAGTGGCATTAATAGTACTTTATGTATCTGGAATGGGTACTATCACTGCAATTAACACATTAAATAAGACCTGCAACTTGGGGCCTTCCTTAGCGCAAGTCACACCCTGGATGTACGGCCACGTCATGACATCATCATGCATCTGTGCTCCCCCACCCCTCCGACTGCACCAAGAACACTGGATGAGTTGGGTACATTAATTTTTCCTTAAAACCTCAACATAGGCAACAGAGTGAGGGGACCCAGTATATAAAATTCAAGGGGGCAGTATGTAAAATTCAGGAAGAGGGGCATGTATAATTAATTAGAAGGCTCAATGTATATAATTCATAAGGGTTCCCAGTGTATATAATTCATGAGTGGGCCCATTGTATAAAATTCTTGACAGGGCCCAGTATGTATAATAAATGAGTGGGCCCCGTGTATATAATCAATGAGGGGACCCAGTGTATATAATTCATGAGGGAGGTCAATGTATATAATTCATGAGGGAGGCCAGTGTGTATAATTCATGAGGGGGCTCATTGTATATAATTCATGAGGAGGGCCAGTGTATATAATTCATGAGGGAGGCCAGTGTATATAATTCATGAGGGAGGCCAGTGTGTATAATTCATGAGGGGCCTCATTGTATATAATTCATGAGGGGGGCCAGTGTATATAATTCATGGGGGATCCAATGTGTATAATTCATGAGGGGCCCTAGTGTGTATGCTTCATGTGGAAACCCAGTGTGTATAATTCATGAGGGGCCCCAGTGTGCCTAATTCATGAGGGAGCCAAGTGCATATAATTCATGCAGGGCCCAGTGTGTATAATTTATGAGGAGCCCAGTGTGTATAATTCATGCAGGGCCCAATGTGTATAATACATGAGTGTAATGCAGTGTGTGTAATTCATGCGGGGGCGTTGGTGTATATGACTTATGAGGGGGTCCAGTGTGTAAAATTGGGGGATCAGTGTCACCAAACGGTAAAAGAGGAAAGTGGATTACTTGCTGCACAAGGCACTGATGTTGCTTTAATGAAGTAATCTTTGCTGACAAGAAAATTTGGGGGGGCATCTCTTGGAGCTGGCACTTTTTGCATGTGATGTGTCTCTCTATCTTAAAAGGAAAATGTAAGGCTATGTTTTTCATTGCCTTAATAAAAAAAGTTCTGATTTTTAAAAAATAATAATTAGAGGTCTTTGTATTATAATAGAATCAAATTATGTGAAAATGAATAGATCAAATTTTCATATTGTATAAATGTATAATAAGGGGTGTTATATGCGGATTAATAATTTGGAGGGGATTATATCTATAATAATTAGGACAAGATGTAAAAATATATTAGTTTAATTTGTATGAAATAATTGATTAGGCAGCATTGTATATGTTATATATAGCGTTATATAACATTCATTAGGGCAATGTATAAAATAATAAGAAGGGTTATTAAATAGGTCAATAAATTAATTAAAGAGACTTTATATAAAATAAATCATAAAGGAACCATATATAATTAATTGAGGGCTGCTCATATTAATTCTTAGGGTTACAGTATTACTTATCTAGGTACTGTCATTTTTGGGGGTCACAAAGTAATTTCTACACAGGGGGCACAGATGGTTTTGTTCCGGGGGTATATTAGGGGGTCCATGTTGTCAGTTTTGTTATGTATATTACTTAGGAGCACAGTGTGGATCACCCCAGGGACATTTTACTGGAAGTTTCTGTGCAAGATTTTATGACCATTCTGGACCCAAAGGAGAAGACATATCACCTGTGTGGTACTAGATCCTACTTCTGCCTCTGTCAGATCAGTATTTTATTCACTGGCTAACCTTTTAGTGTAGGACAGCTCTCAGCTTATGTACTGATTTATCAATACTGTAAATGAGCCAAGTGTGACTTGTCTATGCGGTGCGGGAACCCCAGAGTGTAGTGTTATTGCTATTAGTTATTGTGAAGGTTTTCAGCATTTTCTTTTTCTCCACGCCCCAGTAGCCTCTTTGGTAAATTAGCATATTATCACAATTAAAGATTAAAAAAGATAAAGGGGACTAAAGGATAAGCTTCACAATGAAACAAACGGGTGTTAACCCTTTGATCACTGTTGGCTCCAATCGTTGCTCCCCGTGACATCATCAGGGATCGGCGATCCGTTGCCATGACAGCCTCGGGTCACACAAATATCTGAGGCTATCATGTTTTAGGCTATTTATTACAATGTGCGATTTGCACATTATAATAGATGGTGTGCAAAATCCTTATATACTGCCATTCTGTAGTATGGCAGTATATGGAAGGATCAATCAGAAAACCTAGGGTTAAAGTACCCTAGGGAGTCTTAAAAATAGTAAAAATAATAAGTAAAAAATTAAAGTTATATTAAAAAAACCCAAAAATTTTAATAACCCCCCTTTACCTTAAAGTCATATAAATATAAATGAACAGTAAAAATCATAAGCAAATTAGGTATCGCCGTGTCTGAAAATACTTGATCTATCAAAATATAATACTTATTTTTCACTGCGTTTAACCCTGTAACGGAAAATAGCGCCCAAAGTCACAAAAGGCATTTTTTTGCCATTTTGAAAAATATTAAAAATTCAATAAAAAGTGATCAAAAGTTTGTATCGTCCTAAAAATAGAAGCATTGAAAACATCATCAAAATCGCAAAAAAAGGCACCACCCACAGCTCTGTACACCAAAGTATAAAAAACTTATTAGCGCCAGAAGACGACAAAATGAAGAATTTTTTTTTGTACAGGAGGTCTTAATTTTTGTAAATGTGTGAAAACATTATAAAACCTATACAAATTTGGTCTCCCCGTGATCGTACTGACCCAATGAATGAAGCAGACCTGTCATTTGGGGCGCACAGTGAAAACCGTAAAATCCAACCCCACAAGAAATGGGGCAAATGTGTTTTTTCATAATTTTGACTGCATTCAGAATTTTTTTCCTGCTTCCAGGTATACGGCACAGAATATTAAATACTATCACTATGAAGTGCAATTTGTTACGCAGAAAACAAGCCGTCACACAACTCTGTACATGAAAAAATAAAAAAGTTATAGATTTTTTAAGGGGGGAAGAGAAAAATAAAGACGCAAAAACGAAAAAGGGCCTGGTCCTTATGGGGTTAATGATTTGAAATGCAATTTTCACTGTATCCTCGAGGTTGTTGTAAAGCATATCCCAAAAAGCTATTAATAGAGAAGAGGCAACATAATACCCTCCATTATAATCACCTAAAAATAAGATGAAGTTCTACAATATGAAAACAAGAACAACTTACAACAAAAGGGAATGTGTTCCAGTAATTCATTCCCTTTCAGCTAAGAAATGCTGATTTGGCAGATGTCTAAAACAATAGATTTTTATTGTTCTTCATCTTGTCCAGTACATCGGCTGGTTAGACTGTATGTATGACTGTAAATAGCTGACAGGTATACAGCACATCTCACACAGTGGAGACAAATCTATCCTGTTCTCTGCCTTATGTTAACCATAAAAATATGAAAACCTCTATATCTGAGCCCGAATGTACAGTATATAGTAATTGTTTGTCTTTGCCCTTTATGATTTATAGTAGGTAAAACCATTTCTGCGAGTTTTCCATGGCAACCATCCACAGCATTAAGAAAGTTAAAAATAAAGTAATTGCTTTATTTGAAATGTTCTGCTTAGTCAGTATTTTAGATAAATCACCCAGACAGTTTTGTATGTGCAGCATCCCCACCATAATTCTCCGTTGTCAGCTGACACCATTTTATTTTCTGGTAGAAGGAAAGTCTGTAATAAAAGCTTTTTTTTGCCTTAAACTAGATTTTTTATTTTCATTTTTTTCACATACCTCCTTTGTCCTAATTTGGAGGCACCAGATCTATTAATTCCTGTATTTTTCAGACTGTAAGGCGCACCTTCAATAAATGCCTGCTAAAACGTCTAGGTTCATATATAAGGCGCACCGGATTATAAGGCGCACCTGATTATAATAATGAATGACCAGCAGGTGGCAGACCTGTGCACAGTTCAAGGCAGCTGTTGTCTGTAAGTATGGTTCATATATAAGGCGCACCATTGATTTCTAGGAAAATCAAAGGATTTTTTGTGCGCCTTATAGTCTGAAAAATACGGTATATGAATTGGTATCTGTAAAAACAAACAAGTTTAATTGTCATTCAAGTAGGAATCCTCATATGTTGCATATGGTAACTTTTCTAACTCAACCGAATCACCATATAAATTTAGGGGTTTAATGATGCTTTTCTGAAGATATAGGGTTGTCAGTCCAAATCCCTTATATCTGCGGTCATACTTTTTGATCCACTTTTGGCTGGAACACCTAGGTCTTTTGCTCTGTTTTGAGCAGAAGAATCTTGTTGCTCACCAAGGACCTGAGTGAGTGTCTCAGGTGTTGTTAGAGTGATGGAGGGCCAAACCAATCAGAAACTGGGGGGGGGGGCTGCCGAGGAACTTCATTTATACTAACTCATCACTTTAGCCAGGGCTGGCTATACTGGTCTCTTGTTACTTGTTGTACTGTGGTGATTTGCTGTGTACTCTGATCCTTGCTTTGTTTTTGACTATTCTTTGTCTCACGATTCTGTACCTTTTCACCATTTTGGATTTGACACGATTTGCCTAACTACTCTTTTGGCATCTTCTTTTGTTTTTCATTTTCTGTGCATATATCCATATACCCGTATCTAAATTAACTGCAGAGGCTACTGGGGCGTGTACTAGTCTCTCCGGGCAATGGGATCTAAGATTAGTACATGCCCCAGAAACCTCTGCACTTAATTTAAATATTACTAAAATAATGTTTTTAACACGTTAGGTTAAATCCCAGGATTATTAAATTACAGATTAGGGCACAGGCAGGAGGAATGTGTCACGGCTGCAATGTGTCCGCATTGCCACAAAATTCTGCACCCAAAGGGCTGTTCCGGTGTTGATTAGGCCCGTGCCACATTTTATGACAGCGACTCAACAGAATTGTGCACCTTCTATGTTAAAGGTGCACCAAAAAAGTTGTTGCACACTTCCCAAGCAGTGCAGGGGGCGCCAGATTAATGAAGACCGTGCGCCAGTATTCAATAATCTGGTGCACCCTACACATTAATGAGGACTGCACATAGTACGGGTCGCCTCACTAATAGTAAATGTGGGTCAATGTGTTAATAAGAAACCTGTTCTACAGACAAGATAATTGTACAGAATGAAAATGCTGATTCAGAGATCTGGTTATTAGAAAATCAATACAACTCAGTTTTTGGCAGCATCTCCATGGGCAAGACAATGAGAGAAGCCTGTCCAATTGTTTTTCTGGTTCGATTAAGTGACTCAGACCTAATTTTCGAGACTGACACATTGTTTGGATATAATGAGATAACAGAGACTGCAATGCGTTTCATTTGTGCGACTGCATTTCTTGAAAAGGGGTTTTCTGATGACTGATATCGGAGTACGAACAACACAACTAACAACACATATGTGTATCATCTTGAGTGTCATGACATTAAGAAACATAATACATTGTTGACATATGATACATTGCATATGTAGTATAAACATATATGAACAAATAAAAGAAAAGGTAACAGTGCCTGTTGTTTAATGTACATTAAAGGTATTTGTTCCAGAGTTATACAACATATATAATAAAAGAAATCAGGTTGTGTTAAGGTCTATGCTTGGAGACATAGTCTATCTAGTCCCCCCACTTTTTTGCTAGTAGGGATTCCAAATTGTAGTTTCTTTGTACGACAGATAAAATCTGATGGATAGAGGGTAATGTTGTTGAGTTCCAGTTTTTGGCTATTAGGTTTCTTGTGGAATTAAGTATATGTATGATAGTGGTAAGGACCACCATACGTGTAATAAAGAGCCTATGTCTCTGTTGCATCTCCAACATATGTTGGTCCTGTGCGGGTACATTAGGGCCAGTCTGTATGGCGTGAGGTACCATCTATATATCAGTTTTCTAGATGTTTCTAAGTGATTAGTACAGTTAGATGTTTGGGAAGTGGCAGACAGGGCATGTCTCCAAGCACTCTCATCAAATTCTTTGTTGAGTTCATTTTCCCATTTTATTTGGAATGGCAGTTCTAGGCATACCCGACACCACTCGTAAAAAACTAGCAGACAAATTCCCTTTCATATGGACTGAAGGAGAAATCCCATACTTAGGAATTACCTTAACTTTTCCCATAAATAAACTAGCAACCACAAATTACAATTTTCTTATAAGCCAACTAAAGAAAGACATACAAAACTTCTCTACTTACCCAATCTCATGGATAGGAAGAATCGCAGCAATAAAGATGTTAATATTACCCAAAATCCTCTACTACTTTCGAAACCTACCTATCCCCACTTCTACCTCAACAATTAAACGCATTCAGCAAATCATACAGAAATTTATTTGGAAACAGAAAAAACCTAGAGTAGCAGCCACAACCCTTTACTTACCCAGTCATCTAGGGGGCTTGAATAGTCCATGCATTAACTCCTACTACCAAGCCACAATCCTAGACCAAATTAAAGCGTGGTGGACCTCTGACAACACCAAACATTGGGTCAAAATGGAAACAGAAATGCTACATCAAACAAACATGAAACCTCTTCTTTGGCAAGCGGCCATTACACACAAGATTCCCAAATGCCCTTCACCCACAATTAAAGCAGCTATGCAATTATGGATCAAACAATATCCCACAAGGGCTCTAATCCCACTAGCATTTTCTGACCTCCCAATAGAAACCATTCAGAAACTCATCCCTAAGATTGATTTTTCCAATTGGATCTCACAAGGTATTCAAAATTTAGGCCATTTAAGCACAAACAATACATTAAACACTTTCAGAACAATTACAGATGTATTTAAAATACCCAGAGAAGATTTCTTTAAATATCTAAGATTAAGAGAAACCATCAATAAACTAGACCTAAACAGAAACACACCAAAGACTCTATATAGTAATTTCTTCACAAATACAGATCTACGGAAAAAGGGCATAAGTAGGGGTTATAAAGAAATTTTAACATTATCTCACAATGGGGAACATCATTCTATATTAATTATAAATATTGGGAGGGATTAGCAGGAAATAGAAGTTTTAATTGAATACAGTCAGTCCCCGGGTTACATACAAGATAGGGTCTGTAGGTTTGTTCTTAAGTTGAATTTGTATGTAAGTCGGAACTTTATATTTTATCATTGTAATCCCAGCCAGAACTTTTTTGGTCTCTGTGACAATTGGATTTTAAAAATGTTGGGTTGTCATAAGAATCAGGATTAATAATAAATCTTCATTACAGGCACCTGTGATAACTGTTACAGCTGTTTATTGTAGCCTAGGACTAAAGTACAAAAAATTACCAATATCCAGAGGTCCGTTTGTAACTAGGGGTCATATGTAAGTCGAGTGTTTTTAAGTAGGGGGCCACTTGTATAATATTCAGACAGTTTTAATTGAATATAATATTCATACAGCCCAGGGCCCAAGGCAGTCTGGGGCACTCAGGCTACGTCATCCGAGTGCGTCAAGGAGCCAAGTATTTTAATGTATGCACTCCCCCCATAGCGCTAGCAGTGTTTCTTACCAGGACACATCTACCATCACTAAACTGATGATTGATGTCCTACAAAAATACAGGTGCAACTTCTATTTGCCCCTACTGGAAATAATTTCCTACAGGGCCGACATCATGGGGGATCTAGTGGGACTGTGTTCAAGGTACCCCCCATTTTCCAATCAAAAGGAGGGGGGCCTGAGGGGCTCACAATACCCATTAGCCACCCAATTCCTGGGCCCTATATTAGGAAAAAACTCTATACTCACCTTTCTGCTTCTTCTCCCCAGCCCTGCGGTTCCGTCTTCTCCGACCCAGTCTCATCACTATGACGCGGCAGTGTTGTGGCCACGGGACGTCATACTGTATGCACCCAGTGGGCCCTTACACTATAATGTAACATGGCCGGCGACACATGAGGCGTCATAGTGATGCGCCTGGGGCCGGAAGTAGAAGACAGAGCTGCAGGGGCAGGAAAAAGAAGCCGAAAGGTGATTTTTTTTTTCTAAATGGCCCTGCTGTGGACATTACATTAACGGGAGGCGGGAGTATTTCATTAAAGCGGGCATCTGGGAGGACACACAATTAAGGGGGGACATCTGGGATGGACATTTCATTAAAAGGGGCATCTTAGGTGAACATTTAATTAAAGGGGGGCATCAGGGGTGGACATTTCATTAAAACGGGGCATCTGCTGTGAACTGGTGGGGAGCTGACTGTGTGACTGGACTGGTGGGGAGCTGACTGTTCACTGCTGGGGCTATCTATATACTGAGTGGGCATGTGTAGGGGCTATATATAAACTGAGTGGGCACATGCAGGGGCTATCTATATGCTGCTGAGTGGGCACGTGCAGGGGCTATCTATATGTTGAGTTGGCACGTACAGGGGCTCTCTATATGCAGAGTGGGCAAGTGCAGGAGCTATCTATGTACTGAGTGGGCACATGCCGGAGCTATCTATATACTGAGTGGGCCCATGCAATAGAGTAAGGTCCTGTCTAGCTTGTCATGTTTTAAAAATGTTTTGGTAAAAAAGAAATTATGTATAAAATGTTATGTATCAATGTGGGACTGGATGCTGGTGGCGGGGCACAAAAATATTCCAATCAGGGGCCCCAAAATTTCTAGTGGTGGCCCTGTTGCCATATTACGCTATATTCTTAGTACATTGGCCCGATATTTCAGTTGCACCAAAAAAAGTGTGTAGTATGCTTTGCGTTAACATATTTGATAAAATTAGCTTTAAAACTGTTAGGAGGATACAACCTATATCACCTCCTCCTGCAGCAAAGACCCCTGGAGCTAGAACACAGAAGTAGAATTTTAATATAGAGAGAACTGCATAACCATTAATTTTGCCCTCTTTATTTGATGCTATTGACTTCTTGTGCATATACTTATCCAGTAATAAAAAGGGACATAAAGCATTTAAGCTCTCAAGTTACAATGATGACTTTCAAATGTACTTCCTCTTGAAATATGAATGTGATCTATCAATAATGGCATCTTAACTCTACATTTTTATGACTGACTGTTACATATTTTTCTCTTTTTAATAAATTTGCTGCCATCTAAATCTGGCAGTATTCCCTGTCAGACCTCAGACGAAATCTCATCTGTCCTGTGGAGCTCTATCTGACAGACCTGCTAATTTCCTTTACATGTATTATATGTTACTACTCAGCACAGATGGGATTGGGCTTCTTCCGGATGACCTGTCAGTCTTCAGATTAAATGTTATAGAAACATCATGCTTTAGATCTTCTAACAAAATCACATGATCTCCGAGCCATTCTCAGCAAGACAGATGAATATCTAGTTGTGACTTTCAAATTTTGTTAAAAATATTGGCACATTTCTTATATAACATGAATTGATATAAAATTATAATAACATGTCTGTGGGTCACATTGTTCAAGCTTCCTTTTCAATGGATAAGGAACCCATAGATCCACTGAAGAATTGTAGATGAGTATAGAAAAGGTTCAACCAACATGAAGAGTAGTAGGCAGTCATTGGTGGTGTTAAAAATGGATTCCTCACTCCAACCTATGACCATGACTGGTCTCAGAAAAAGCCTGGTGAGTACGTCCCAAATGTGAGTCTCAACGATCTCATAGGAAACATTCAACCAACACATAACGAGCAAGCAGTCGATAGTGGTTTTAAAATGGATTCCTCACTCCAACCTATGACCATGACTGGTCTCAGATCGGTGCCTTGTGATAGTCCCAAAGACTCAACGATATCCATAGGAAAGGTTCAACCATCATATGAGGAGCATGCAGTCGATAGTGGTTTTAAAATGGATTCTTCACTCCAACCTATGACCATGACGGGTCTCAGAACATAGCTGGTGATAGTCCCAAAGACTCAACGATATCCATAGGAAACATTCAACCAACACATAACGAGCAAGCAGTCGATAGTGGTTTTAAAATGGATTCCTCACTCCAACCTATGACCATGACTGGTCTCAGATCAATGCCTTGTGATAGTCCCAAAGACGATATCCATAGGAAAGGTCGACCAGCATATGAGTTGATTGTGGTCTTAAAATGGATTCCTCTTTATTAGTGATGTTAAAATAAAGCCAACATCAATGTGGAAATTGTTGACCCATGCTTTTCGACTCTACTGTAGAAAGGTAGGACCGTGGTTAAGACTTAGTAGAGTAGAAATGTGTGGGTAAGCTATTCCCACTTTGATGTTGGCAATATTTTAACAAAAAGGAATCAGTTATTAACACCACTATCGACTACTTGCTTGTCATGTTCCGGTTGAACCTTTTCTATGGATATTGTTGTGTCTTTGGAACTATCACCAGGCACTGAGCTGAGACCAGTCGTGGATGGCTATTCATAGGGGCAATGCTGCCATATGAACTTGAAATGTAAAGTTATAATTAGTGTACAGGGTGTAACAAAAAGGTTGGGATGGTGGAATATCTTAAAAAAATACATATTGGGTTGAAAAACTACAAATCTAAAAATCTAAAAGTGAAACCAAACTTGTCCCCCTACCCTCATCTCCTGGAGAAATACAAAGTGGATCAAAAAACTAAAAAATATGTCAATATTTCTTCAAAATCTAACCAATGATACTAAAGTTGGCTCTGTATCCCCCCAACTCCCCCACAGGTTTGAGGTGGGGAATGTAATTTTAGGTATAACATTCAGCATAAACAACCAGAACAATGACATGGAAGTCCCCGTGATATGAAAATGAGATTTTTTCGTCGCCTTCAAAGTTTTTATATCGGATGCTTCACATTAATGTTCTCAATTGGTGACCTATTAAGCAGCTTTTTAGAAAATATTGCATACATCCTATTTTCAAATTTGTGATTTGTATTTATTGAAATTTTCCCCTTTTTTTCAATGTTTTTGCACATATTTTGTTTTTCGTACAGTTATAGCCCACCCTGTTCCTGAAAATTGAAAAAGACATAGGTCTATCATGCAATTTTTTTCCTATGCATCCAAATCATCAATAAAAATGGGGTTGGTTTTCAATGTAAATTTTAAAGTTGAGATGGGGTAGAAGGCCAGTTTGGTATCATTGGATTGTCTAATTCAATGTGTATTTCACTAGATATTCCACCATTCCAATTTTTTTGCAGGCAAGTGCCAGGGTCCACTTAGGAGATGGGGTTATGTTTTTTTGTAATTTTTTGGATAATGTTTTTGCAGGGTAACATGTGGTTAAATAAAATATAGTTATTTTAAGTTTGGACTGTCGAGTACCACAGCACCTGCGAGCTCTTCATTAGGCCCTTGTGTGCTCCCAGCATGGATAGCGCTGCAGGGTCCCAGCAGGATAACTAAATACTAAAGGAAATGGCTATAATTGCAGTACTACCTACTCCCTGTATGCTGATGGTATGTAGCAGAAAGTAAGGAGCTTATTGAGGGATTATTTCCCCACCAATTCTTAGGTGCATCATGCATACCTCTTACATCCAACAGATCTTGGGCCCCCTTATACGCACTTGACCTACCAGATCTAGTGGTAGCAAGTGGGTAATTACTAAAAAAGTAATTACACAAAAAATTAATAATTTGCTTTTGCATCAAGCAGGACAAACATATACAAAACAAACACAATGGGGGACAATTACTACCGGCGGCTGGATG
The DNA here is from genome assembly GCA_019512145.1 of Engystomops pustulosus. Taxonomy (NCBI): domain Eukaryota; kingdom Metazoa; phylum Chordata; class Amphibia; order Anura; family Leptodactylidae; genus Engystomops; species Engystomops pustulosus. The sequence continues at coordinate 57,164,491 of CM033651.1, forward strand.
ATCCCCGAAAGTGCTTGTCCGCGTATTAATGTTAGTGTGCCGTGATTCACAAAGATTGTGCTCCCGCTATCTGCATTTGTCGCTTCCCGGCTCGGTCACGACACAATTTGAAGCTTAACCCCTTAAGGACGCAGCCCTTTTGCTAGCTTAAGGCTCCACCCATTTTTTGGATTCTGACTTGCAGTCGCTTTATATGATTATAACTTTGAACACTGTTACGTATCAAAGTGATTGCTGAGATAGTTTTTCCCAACATGTTGTACTTCATTTAGTGTAGATGTTGGTTGATAAGTTGTGCATTTATTGAAAAAAAAAAAAAAAAAGGAAAAATGATGAATGTTTTGAAAAATGTTGCCATTTTCGAAATTAACATCATTGCATGTTTTCAGGCAGATAGATTTAACAAGAAATAAGTGCGAATAAATTTCCATATTTTCAGAATTTACTATTTTGGGCATTGTAAATACGTTTGAATGAATTTTACAGATTTAAATAAAACACAAAAAGAGAGGACAGAAAAAAAAGGGTGGCAAAGAACGGCAAAAACCCTCGGCCCTCCGCCTTTACCTTTTCTGCTCCTTATTTCTCTTCTTATTCTTCCCCTCTACAACAGCCTCGTTCAACTTCCCAATATACTACCGCGACCTCTCTACATCATTGTTTTTTCTTCAACTACAGAAAAACATCTGAGCTTAACCCGCATCAGCTCTGTGTCACGACGTAATATCGAGACGCTGGCGACTTAAGTCACTGGCACTTCAGAGCTATGATTACACTAACCGGAGCCACTTTATTAGTACGACCATGTAGAAAAACAGGTTGGACCACCTTTGCCCTCAGAAATGCCTCAATTCTACCGTGGCATTAGATTCAACAAGGTGCTGGAAGATCCTCAGAGATTGTGGTCCATATGCGGACATGATGGCATCACACAGTGCCGCAGATTTGGCGGCTGCCATCCATGTGGAATTCCCCTTCCACCAACATTCCCAAAGATGCTCTATTGTGAGATCTGGTGATGTGGAGGCCATTTGAGACAGGAACATCATTGTCATGTTCAATAAACCAGTCTGGATGATTCCACGCTTGATGAACATGGCCGCAGTATCATGCGTTGGAAATACGTAGCCCCATCAGATGTTGGGTAAATTGTGGGCATAAAGGGGAGGGAAATGGTGAGCAAAACAAGTACTCAGGTAGGCGAGGGGCGTGCTTGGCAACAAGCTCAATGGTACCAAGGGGCCCAAGAGTGCCAAGAAAATATTCCCCACAGCACATGACACCACCACCAGCCTGAACCGTTGATACAAGGCAGGAGGATCATGCTTTCATGTTGTGACGCCAAATTCTGACCCCACCATCATGCACAGCAGAAATCAAGACCAGGCAACGTTTTTCCAATCATTACTATGTCCAAATTTCGATGAGCTTGTGCAAATGGTAGCCTCAGTTCCTGAAATTAGCTGAAAGGAGTGGCCCAGGTGTGGTCTTCTGCTGCTGTAGCCCATCTGCTCAAAGTTGGACGTTTACTGTGCGTTCAGAGATGCTATTTGCCTAACTTGGTTGTAAAGGGGTGCCGAGTTGAGGCACTGTTGCCTTTCTCTCAGCTCGAACAGTCTGGCCCATTCTCCTCTGTGACCTCTCGGCATCAAAAGGCATTTATGCCCACAGGAACGACTGCCGACTCACTGGATGTTTTTTTCTTTTTGCGGACCATTCTCTGTAAATAACCTAGAGATGGTTTGTGCGTGAAAATCCCTCAGTCGTAGCTCAGCAGTTTCTGAAATACTGTAGACCCGCCCTCTGTCTAGGCCAAAACAACCCATGCCACGATGTAAAAGGCCTCAAATCACCCGTTCTTCCCCATAATGGATGCTCAGTTTTGAACGCGAGATTGTCTTGGACCAGGTTCTACATGCCATAAATAGCACTGAGTTAGCCGACCATGTGATTGCGCTGTGATTAGAAACTAAGTGTTAACGAGCAGATTGGGACAGGTGTGGATGCTGCCTAATAAATTGGGCCGGTGAGTGTATTAATGCAGAGAGTAAGGGGTTTTGGGTTAAATTTCTGAGCTCAGTCTGAATCAGTTGGATCGTCTGACTGGCCGTCCCCCAAATTTCTGTCACACGAAGCCGGCACCGCTGCGCCCAAAATCTGTCTTGTGCCACACAATTCCCCTTCTAAATCCTGTCACAGCAGTGCAAATCCCGAAAAGTCAGACGAAAGGCTGATAAGTGGGCAGTAAATAAGCCCCAATGTTGGTGATTTATCAATTTGTCCGGGGTTCAAGATGTAAAATTAGTAAGCAAAAGTGGAAGTGCCTCGAATGGTGGTGTGTTTATTTTAGGAACAAAAAGTTGCGGTGTGTGTACCAAAATTCTGTAATGAGCCAGAATTTGCTCCGTTTCAGGCATTAACTAGCCAACGTGTATGGTACGACAGCAAGTAGACAGCGTTAACAAACAGGGATCAGACACTTGGATAAAATCAGATAAAACTATTATGTGGTGTACTGCTTGCCTTCTGTAAAATCTGCCCCCATAGGTATTGTGATTGGTAAATGCATAAATAAAAATGTTGGACGGATTGTTTTTTTAATGTAGCTCCCAAAAGAAACATCACAAAGCTTAAGAAGTTAACACACATACATTCTTAAGCTGCGCTATTGTTAAAATCTAAACTTATGGCTGTTATGACTATGGACGTGGAAAGGTGGGACTTTTTTTCTCCTTTGTACATTATGTTCACATTTTGTTACTCGTTTTATTGGAAGGAAGGGAAAATATATTAAAAACAACAAATGGAAGCCCTCTGGCCCAAACTGGAATGATGAGATACACATATGGTGACATAAACATTCAAAAATCAAGGGGCCAATATAAACCTGGGATGTAGATATGCAACTACTTAATAGTGTATAAGAACCGTGTACCAGCCAGTGATACATTCTAATCGAGCATCAAATAAATATACTTATATACAAACACAACTACTGATATCTATGCTAAACTACATCTATCAATGCATCACAGGTCAATACTAAATACTATACCTGCAACATTACCACAACTACATACTAACATCGAACATGGTCATACAAGCATACATACACTATATACTATTGCATACATATACACAACTACAGACTTTACATCAATGGTCACATATACACAGCTACATACTGTATATCACAGTCAGATAAATTCAGCTACATACTGTATGTACTGTACTGATGTTGTGAATGAGTACTTCTAATACTGCATCTTCAGGAAGTCGGTAGGAGTAAGTGTTAACATTTCCTATTTGCTTTACGTACAACTACACACTGTACATCTCAAATTAATGATAATGAACCAGAAGGGCTCAGGGGTCGTTACCAGAGCCATCTGTTCTGTAGCTTCACAGGCTGTTATACTGTCTCATCCCCTGTTCACAGTCTGTGAAGCGACAGAACCCTTCAGGCTTATCATAGTATCATAGTATATAAGGCTGGAAGGAGACGCAAGTCCATCAAGTCCAACCTTCAAGAATTAAATAAATGTTTTATCCCCATAACCCGTGATATTTTTTCTCTCCAGAAAGGCATCCAGGCCTCTCTTGAACATGTACATAGAGTCGGCCATAACAACCTCCTGCGGCAGAGAGTTCCACAGTCTCACTGCTCTTACAGTAAAGAACCTTTGTCTATGGTGATGGTAGAATCGCCTCTCCTCTAGGCGTAGAGGATGCCCCCTTGTCCTGGTCACAGGCCTAGGTATAAAAAGATCTTTGGAGAGATCCTTGTACTGTCCGTTCAGGTATTTGTACATTGTAATGAGGTCTCCCCTCAGTCGTCTTTTTTCTAAACTGAATAATCCCAAATTTTGTAATCTGTCAGTGTATTCTAGTTCCCCCATTCCCCTTATAATCCTGGTTGCTCTCCTCTGCACCCGTTCCAGCTCTATTATATCCTTTTTATATACTGGTGCCCAAAACTGTACACAATATTCCATGTGTGGTCTGACCAGGGATTTGTATAAGGGCAGAACTATGTCTTTATCATGAGAATCTATTCCTCTCTTGATACATCCCATTATTTTATTTGCTTTAGCAGCAGCCGCCTGGCTCTGGTCACTAAAATTAAGTTTACCATCCACCAATACCCCCAAGTCCTTTTCAGCTTCAGTTTGACTAAGTAATTGACCGTTTAGAACATAATTATACTTTTTGTTTCCATGGCCCAAGTGCATAACTTTACATTTATCTACATTAAACCTCATCAACCATTTCTCTGCCCATCCCTCAAGCTTCCACAAATCCCTCTGTAATGCTAAACTATCGACCTCAGTATTTATTACTTTACACAGCTTAGTATCATCTGCAAATATTGAAACTTGACTGTGTAAACCCACTACAAGGTCATTAATAAAAATATTAAAAAGAAGTGGCCCCAATACTGACTCCTGTAGCACTCCACTGGTAACGTCAACCCAATCTGAGAATGTGCCATTAATGACCACCCTCTGTTTTCTATCACTAAGCCAATTACTTACCCAGATACACAGATTTTCTCCTATTCCCAGCAGTCTCATTTTATATACCAACCTTTTATGTGGCACGGTGTCAAATGCCTTTGAGAAGTCCAGATATACAACATCCACAGCGTCCCCCAGATCCAGTCTTGAACTTACCTCCTAGTAGAAACCAATCAGATTAGTCTGACAGGACCGATCTCTCATAAACCCATGCTGACGCTGGGTTATAAGGTTGTGCACAGTGAGATACTCCAGGATAGCATCTCTAATAAACCCCTCAAATATTTTCCCCACCACAGCAGTTAGACTTACAGGTCTGTAGTTTCCAGGATCGCTATTTGATCCTTTTTTGTATATTGGTACCACATTTGCTATTCGCCATTCCTGTGGAACATAACCAGTCCTCAGTGAATCTTCAAATATTAAAAATAACGGTCACCGTACATAATTCATAAGCATAATGTTAAAAATTGAGTTTAGAATGAAGGAGGCCATAGATAACAAATATCAGGGGTGGAGTAAGACCACCATGGGGCCTGGGCTGTAGGAATATTAAAGCCCCTATAAGTCTGGAGTCACTTCCTACATATGGTACTAGAATCAGGCTTCTTGGGGGAATGGAGGATGCGTCCTGCCTGCAATCTGCAGTTTCAGGACCTTTGGAGGACCATTGAAAGCAGGAACAGATGTATAACAAGTTGGGTGAAGGTCCTTCTGAGTACCGTATTTTTCAGACTATAAGGTGCACCGGATTTTAAAGGGCACCATCAATAAATGCCTGCTAAAACATCTGGGTTCATATATAAGGCGTATCGGATTATAAGGCGCACCTGATTATAAGGATGAATAACCAGCAGGTGGCAGACCTCTACACAGTTTAAGGCAGCTGTTGTCTGTAAGTACGGTTCATATATAAGGCACACCGGACTATAAGGCGCACCTTTGATTTCTGAAAAAATCTAAGGATTGTTTGTGCGCCTTATAGTCCTAAAAATGCGGTATAAAATTTGGTGGTTTGTTTGAGTGGCCATGGGCCCCATAGAAGGCTTGGGCCCTTGTCTACCACCAAACCGGCTATATTGTAACCCAGTACTGACAAATATAAGAAGATTACCACAGTCATGGTGCCTGGATCTATGGTTAAGTGTCCCTGGTTTATCATGATGGATTTTGATGGTAGATTTCCTTTAACAATTGGGTCAATGTGGTGTTTTAAAATTGACATAATAGTCACGTTACAAATATAGAGTTAAATAGTTAATGTTTAAGGAATAGATAAGGAACACCTCTGCATTATAGACCCTTTAGGCAGTTTTACTCTTTGATGGCCATGCTATCAGATGTCTCCCTCATTGCCTTGGGCAGCAGTTTTTTTGCATTCAACAGGACAGCGGTGCAATGTGACAAGGAAATTCTGCAGAGATCTTGGAAGTGATTATTTCATCTTATAAACCAAGCACTTGACAAGGTGACACGTCTTGATGTCTAGAAAATACATTTTCCTTAATAAGAATAAAAGGAACTGTATGGCAAAATTGGTTTAGTTGAAGAATTTATTCCGACTTCTATTGACAGCTGAGGTTGAAGGGTTGTTTAGGAGAAGACGTAATCAGGTTTTATGTCAGTTAATGGCAGAACATGAAGGAGGTGTTTAAAGGGAGTAATGAAAAAACATGACCTCATTACGACTTAGACTAAACAACACCCTCCTTAAGACGCCCTGGTCAATAATGGAACCAGCGATAGCAATCCCAGGTCATTGGCTCTAATTTATACACAAGATGTGGCAAATACTCGAAGCTGTAATGAATAAGCTTTACAGCTCCATGGCCATGGACCACAGGCATTTCCCATTTCAGAATTACCATAAAGTAGTAAGATTTTTTTGTTGTGTGCCTAGAAGTAGCTATATGAGAATTTGTTTTTTGTGTGTGAGTTGCATATTTAAATGGGATTCATGTAAAAATATTGTATAACGTTAATTCCCTTTAGAGGGAAATGAAAAAAATGCAGGCCTGGGATTTTACCTTTACTTTTACCTTGACTCTTTTGGTCATTTTATATTTCTGTAAATGTTTTACACTTTAAAGGGAACCTGTCACCAGGGACCTAATTTTTCACTAAAGACCTGGGGTAGTCACAGGGGTTGGACTTTGGTTTGCAACCATTTCAAAAAACAACATGTGACCTGTTTGAGCTGCAGGCTGTCCTCCATGTTTGTGCTCCTGTACAGCTTGTCCCTCCCCCACTGATGTCAGACTGTGACCTCTGAGAAGAAGCAGGAGGCGGAGCTAGACAGGAGCACAAAGGTGGGGGCAAAGCTCTGAGGAGTGAGTAACACAGACAAGTCACATGTTGTTTTTTGAAATGCATCCAAACCAAAGTCCAGCCCCTGTGACTACCCCAGGATTTTGTCAGGGAGCAAGGTAAGTTATAACACACAATTATATTGTAATGCAAATGCTTAGAAAAGGCAGAAATGCAGATTTGCACTGCTGGTGTCATGGGCTTTCACAATCTGTCTTTTGTGGAAAATGAGGTCCCTGGTGACAGGTTCCCTTTAAAAAGTCATAACTGCATTTTCCCTAAATCACTGTACATGCTGTGGTTGCTTATACCATTAGGGCATTACCTAGTGCATCCTGGTCAAGACAATCTAGCTCTTTCTTGTTTTCTGAAAAGCAATCACCTAAATATTCCTCCAATTACCTCCAGAATTCCTATTTATATGCACCGAGATAACTGAAATAGTACCCTGATATATGTCCTAATAGACCAGTGATGGCGAACCTATGGCACATGTGCCAGAGGTGGCACTCAGAGCCCTCTCTCTGGGCACCCAGGCCATCACCAAAGAGGACTCAAGTTATCTACCTGCACTCCCAGACAGCCCAGGACCTGTCATGCTCAATGTTATTATAAAGCAACAGCGCTGCCTGGGAACTACAGGAGGGGTGGGAAGGTGTGGACAGAGCAGAATTATCATTGTTGCTCCTTTTCAAGGCAAAGTAATTCTTCCTGTTCTGGGGAACAGGGATAATTGGTCCTCATTTTATCTACTGTATTGGTGTCCTCGGAACACTGATACAAATGAAAGTTACAACAGAGTGGGGAGCAATAAGTTAGGGAATAAATTGCCATGTTGGCACTTTGTAATAAACAGGTGGGGATGGATTATAGTTTGGGCATTTCGTCTCTAAAAGGTACGCCATCACTGTTATAGACCATAGCGAGGAAATTTAGTACTGTGCTAGAGGATTATAAATATTTTTATATAAACAGTGACAGGGAAAATCAGCAAAGAAAATCATTCAAAATACGAGCAATAAGTCATAAGATTCAAGTTCAGGATTGTTACTGTACATCTGTGGCAGTACAGCTACTTGAGAAACATATTTAGGCCAGCAGATTTGGCTGTGAGCGAGTTCTTCAGTGTTGCCCCTGATTCAGACATCCACGTTTAAAAATGTTGCACATATTTGAACGATGGTGACAAATGGCCGCAATTTTCAGAAACAAAAACCCCTCTATCTTGACGTGCAACTTTTATCCAATTTTATTAAAAAGTAGCAAAATACCCCCCAAAATGTACACTCTAGCGTGTGTGATTCGCCCCAACTCGCAGCATGTGACAACCAGAACAGAGCTCAGCATGTCAGTTCAGTTCCAGTTGCTCAGCATTTGGGCAGCACGTTGCAGCCAGCACACGCTCTAATTTTGCCAGATTCACTTTATTGAAGCTCTAACAAATTTTACAGAAGAATTGCATCGGTCTGAACCAATATTGCTACAGTTGTCCTCTTCTTTTCTAAAATACAGATCTAAAAAAGCTCTTATCCGGTTTCATAATTTTTAAGAAATTCTTTTACAAATTTTCCCTCGCACCATCTTCCCTTCTCAGCTATAATAATAATCTTTACTTATACTGTATAGCGCCATCAAATTCTAAAGCTCTTTAAAGATTATGGCTATGGGATGAATGACAGCTACTATTTTGAAAAAATATATCTGTTGGGAATCATACTGTAAAAAAATCAGATGGATATTTTCCATCCTTTTGAGTCCATCTATGGATCAAAAAACTACAGCAAAATCCAAACCAAAAATACAACAAAACAATTCCTTGGGTCAGATGTGATAACTGTCGATAAATTAAGATACAACAAACTCCACACTTAGAATCCACAGCCATTGGAATGGTGCAGTTTATAAAGTTCTTTTGCATCATTCACTTTGTTGGTGGCTATCGAATGTAACATTACAGGAACATAACATTACAGGATAGCCACCAGCAATTCTGCACCATGTATCCCTGGCCATAGGAATCTATTTACAGACACAGTTAATTGGAAGGGATTCCAGCAGCATCAAACCATATCCACATGCTGCGTAGAAAACTGCAGTGTAAAATGGTTTAGAATCACCATTGCTGTACATTCTTGCTGCAAAATTTAACCTTTGCAATGCTACAGATACAGCCTGAGACTACTAGCTCACAAACAAAGCCCCTGTATTTGCATATCCTTTACATTTTAATGTCGTTCAATGGCTTTTCACAACACATTGGGGCATGCATGTGTCGCTTCCCTATTGAGGTACGGCGGAGTTCACCTTCTTCTTCCCGGTGTATGTAAGTGCTTGGCATGCGACACAATTTAAATGTGAAATCCCACGCTTAGTCCGAATCAGTCCGGTTGTCCGACGGCCATGCCTCCCGATTTGTGTCGCATGAAAGTCGGCGCATAAATCCGATCACGTGCGCCAAAAACCCCTGTTAAAGGCGGCGCAAAACGGAAATAGTCGGGAAACCCGACGGAAATGCGGTCCCTTAGTATATGTGCCCCGCCATATTTGAGCCTAGTGTCCCAGAAAATGAAGTCCTCCCATAGAGGGGCCTGTGAAGAAACACAGGTGTCATATTTGCGGATCAGTTGCCATCGGTATTTGCAGACGTGTTCAGGTATACGGAACAGAAACCCTTGATAAGTGATTCACAGATGAGTTGATGACATTTAAAAAATAACTATAAAGGGCACAAAAACTAGAAGGAATAGAACCTGCTCTATCTTTTGTGTCTCAGGTAGACGGCTCCTCTGCTGGGTTGTAAAAATTCACCGCTTTGTGCATGAGTCTACAGAAGCAAACGAGGATGTGTTCTACCTGTAGAAAATCCATCTAGCACACGTCCTCCATGTGTGCAGGGGGCCAGCACAATCATGCAGCATTTACCTGCCAATTTTTTTTGTTTTTTGCACAAAAACAGATGACATACGGATGACTTGCAGACTGTCTTTGTGCACATACAACTCAGAAACCTGAAAATACTGTAGACACACTGACCTCAAAAAGGACAAGAGAGCCTTAGTTAGCGGCCAGAGAGAAAAAAAAAACTTTTGTCCACAAGATTCCTAAGGGCGCGGTCACACGGTGCGCTTTGGTTGCGTTTTCATTGCGTTTTAAAATGCACTACAACAGCTGAGGAGAGGTGATTTGCCTAATTACATTACTGTTAACATTACAAAACGCATTGTACACGGGATGTTAATGCATGCCCGCCCCCTGTGCACTAGCGGTTTAAGGCTGCGTTCACATGTTCGTCTGGAATGCATTTCAAAAGGCAATCTAGGCGGAACAGTGAGGGGTGCGGCCCAATCTTATATGGATTTCTATAGAAACCAATGCAATCAGTTACAAGCACCCTGGGGTGCTTCTAGTTTTGATAAATGATGCGGGTGAGTCAGGTGATTTGTTTTTTTTGAGACTTTTGTCTCACAAAAGTCAAAATTTTTAAGCAAAATTTAAGATTTTTTTCAGACGTCCACATGGAAAAAATTTTTTTCAATGGGTTTTAGATTAAAGTGTCTTAACTTGCTCCTTTGTGTTTTTTTTTTTGTCTGCATTTTTTGAGGTGCGTTTTCACTGCTTTTTTGAAAATGCATGCGTTTGTGGTCTGCGTTTTGAAAAATGCATGCGGAATAAATGAGTTCATAATCACAGCTGAAACGCCACATGTGTCACAAGTCTAAAAAAAGACAGACATTTTTTTTTAAATGTTCCCCATCAGGGCGCCTTCCCACGTGGAGTTTTTAAACGGATCCAAAACGAAAGTGGGAGGGGGCTTGACCAAAACGCATATGCATTCGCATTAAAAAGCATGTGTTTCATTGGGAACGCATACGTTTCAGGCAAACCCCCCTCCAACTTGCGTTCTAGATGAGTTTAAAAACGCAAGAAAAACGCCACGTGGGAAGGGGCCCTCAGTGTTTTGCATTGTTAACGTGTAAAACTGTTATACCGATCAGATGTATTTCTTTAGAAACACATTTGCAATTGGGCCAAAAAACACAAAAAACACAAAAATAGCATCTTTCACCCAAAAGTTCATTCAGCTCACCGACCACCACTACCTGGAGTGCGGACGCCCTAGTATGGCACAGTGGCTGAGTGAGTAGCGCTTCTGCCTTGCAGTGCTTTGGTCATGGGTTCGATTCCCACCCAGGTCAACATCTGCAAAGAGTTTGTATGTTCTCTCTGTGTTTGCGTGGGTTTCCACCGGGTCCTCCAGTTTCCTTTCACACTCCAAAGCATACTGTTAGGATGTTTAGATTGTGAGCCCCATGGGGACAGGGACCAATTTGTCATGCTTTGTGCAGCGCTATATAAATAAAGAATTATTATTATTATTACGGACCATCCTCTTGGGTAGCCAAGTTAATGTACTCCTTTTTTTAAAGCTACTGTATATATCCTGCAATATATATATTTTTTTAGTTATTATTAAATGTCATAATTACATGTCATTAACCACACTAACCTGGAGTCATTTAAGCACCAGCAATAATGAGATATTCTCATAAAGTGCAAATGGAATAGTGAATTAGCGAAAGACGTGTACAATGCAAATTAACAACAACTGTATGTTGGATATTATGGAAATGTTAATAAAAACCGTTTAAAAAAATATTTATATATGTTCTGAAAAAATTGAAGTCCATGTAATAAGCATTCCTTTAACTCTGAATTGTCATGGAAACAACTTTGGCATAGAAACAATGTACAACACGAAAGAATGCTTAGAAAGGCTGCTATTAGCAGCAGGAAATGAATTAGAGAATTAATTGTACATTGTGGTTATTGGCTGCAGAACTTGTACAAGAAGCAGATACAGAAGAGTAATACAGGAAAAATGTTCCTAGTTGTCCAAATCTTCAGGCTGTGTTCACATGTTTCATTTGGATTGCATTTCAAACTGCAATCCAGACAGAACAGGGAGAGGGCTGAACCCCATCACATTTGTGTTTCAATAAAAACTCATCCGATTGGTAATAAATACCTTGTAAACAATGCAAAACACTGGGAGCTTGCTTATAAAATATCATATACCCATACCCTCCCTGTTCCGTCTGGATTGTGTTTCAGAACGCAACATGTGAACTCAGGATAAATTGCTAGTGTTGGTTTCTCAGAAACTATCTTTAGGATAGGTGATAAAAATGTAAGATAGAAGGTGGTCTAACACCCAGCACCCTGTTTGGCACTTAAAGGACACCTGTCATCAGGTCTGTGTCACTTGTCCTGTCACTATTACCTGTTGGAGCAGCTCACAAGGATCCCATCCCAGCCTTTATCTAGTTATTTCATACATTATTCATTGTAAAATCACATATTTTTTATCATGTAAATGAGGCTGGTCACATGGTCAGAGGCAGTGACGTCACCCCTGTTACCCCTCCCCTCTCCTCCCCCTGCTCATGTCTGTGTGTAATGTATAGTAAAGCATTGCTAGTGTGTGCTGCATCTGCTGACATGCTGCCTCCTCCTAATACACAGAGACACAGACATCAGCTACACATGAATCTGACATGTTCTGCTATAACATGGCTGCCTGGAGCTGTTGTATCTCTCCTATACACACACACACATGCACACACAGGCTGCAGGGGGCGTGGCCACCAGCACCAGGAAGCACATCATTATACAGCCTCACATCATTATAAAGGCTGTCAGTCAAGCACTGGGGGTGTGGCTGTGCCTCCCACTCATGAATAGAGTGGACAGCTTGAATATGCTAATGTTTCATTGGACATTTCACAGGTCATTTGCATACAGCTTTAGGACCTCATTGCTTAGGTTTACAGGCATGTAGAGAGACAATGAAGGGATAGAGGCAATGCTCTCTAATGGCAGTTTATGAAAATATATTTAGTTTAGGGGGGTTATTTTGCATGACGGGTTCTCTTTAAAGTAGTAGCAGAAGTCTGGCAAGCATCACATGGTAAGGCCGTTCCACACGGCCTTGGTAAGGGGCACATTTAGGGCCGTTCCAGACTTGCAAGTGTGATGTGATGAACTCGCATCACACTCGCAACGCATGCTGCCTGGATCACACGTCTCTAACGCTGCAAACCGGAACTGAACTCAGCATGTTCACTTCTGGTTTGCAGCGTTCGGGCCGTGCGATCCAGGCAGCATGCATTGCGAGTGTGATGCGAGTTCATCACATCACACTCGCAAGTGTGGAACGGGCCTTACTAAGGGTCGCTCTGCACTTTAGTCAGTGCGCGTTCTTTATGGCTAAAACGTCTTTTGTGTGCTTTTGTGTTGCACGCGAACCATTTTGTGGCACAGCTGCGCTGGCTTCCATGCGGCACAACAGAGTCGGACCGAGCACCATTTTTAACTTGCAAATTGTATTGCACGCCCTATGTTAAAGCTGCACCACAAAAAAGATGGTGAACTCTGTCGGGCCTGAGCGGGGAAGCGACACATTCGCCGCATTGTGTATATGTAGTGTCCCAAAGTACAACTTTAATAAGGGTCAGTTCGCATCTCCTTTTAGGCCGGCGACAAGCGTGACAAGTTGGCAATGGGTGCATGGCGCCCAACAGGAGCGGTACGGTGCCACACATGTGCGGCACCGTACCGCTGCATACCCCGTAGAAAGATAGGACATGTCCTATCTTTTGACGGAATACGGTGCGATGCACACCTCCTCCTCCTCTCCCCGCCATGCTACAGTACGGTGGGCAACGGCCGTCTGAATGTAGCCTTAGTCTGTTTGTAGTTTCTGTTTTGAGAAATAACTTATACCTTGCTTTTTGTTAGTTTCCATTTTTCATTATTTTATAGCCAGAGTTTTTTTTTAATACATATTTTTATTGAATTTTTTAAATTACAATATGTAATATGCCAGAGAAAAAGAAAACATGGAACAAGAAAAACAAAAGAACAAAACATAAATACTAACAACAAACAATTATCACAGAATTATATTAATCAGAATATAAAAATTATATCCCAAAAGTAAGACATCAAACGAAAAAAAAGCAAAGGTTTATAGCAATTGTAATTTCAAAACATCTCCATGGAAAATGATTGTTTATATTCCTGATTAGCAGGGATTGCTGTCCTTTTAGACATTCCCATTTTTCTGTAAGGTGTGCTATATATCTCACTTTGTTTTCTACAAGTGAGTATTCATGCATACGGTATGGAGCTAGTCTTTTAATTAAATCTCATATCCCCGAGGGCTCCAGATTATTCCATTTAGAGGATATCTCTGTTCTAGTAGCTGCAAAGATTTCACTTACTGCCCATCTGCTGGTATTTTTCTGGTATCAATTCTATTCCAATGCTTAACAAAGCAAATTCTGGACTTGGGTCTATCTGTCAATTGCTTAATCTTGTAATTAATATGAAAACTCATTTCCATTGATCTTTAATATTAGGGCAGGTCCAACAGATGTGATCTTATTAGCCACAGGCTCTTTTTTATGATTTTTTTTTAAATCTCTGATAATCTTAGTGGAGTTAGATATAATCCTAATTGTGTTTTTCTTAGTGTTTCTAAATGGTTAAAATGGATAAATAGCTTACAAGAAGATCTTATAGCCCCTTATTCAAGCCTGGAAAGTAAAGCTCTTATTCAGTTGATGTTCACATTTTAACATACAGCTTAGTCTATGTTTAAAGGATATTTGCCATCAAAATCCATTATGATAAACCAGGTACATTACTCATAGATCCAGGCACCGTGACTGGGGTAATAGTCTAATATTTGTTATTCATGGCCTCCTTCTTTCTAAAATCAACTTTTATCATTTTAAAATTATGAGCCTGAAGTGTTCCAGGGGGTGTTACCAGAGCCCCTCTTCTGCTCCCCCTGCACTTCCCCCTACTGCTGCCTGATTTAATTTCACAAAAGCAGAGGAAGTTTCAGCTGACAGTGGGAGGGGGGAAGTGCTTCTTGCTCACTGTAACAGCCTGTCAATATTTCAAAGGATATCAGACATTCTTTTTTTTCGATATTTTGAAATCTGAAATTAGAAGAAAAGTTAAGGCAGATTTACACTGATGTGTCCGTTGTGTTATGTTTCTGCTTTGCTTCAGTTTTTTTGTTCACATCCTTTTTTATATCTGTTTTGATTTTGTTGGTCTGTATTTTTTTTTCATGTCCACAAAAAAAAAAAAAATGAAAGGCTTTACATAACACCTGGCTCCACAATATCAAACTGGAGGAAAAAAACTGGTTCCCCAGCATCATCGGTGCTAAACAAATGGATCTGTCACCTTCTTTTTGTGCTGACCCTTAGGGGGTCATTTATCTCAATCTTTTCTCTTTGTTTTCCTTTTTTTCATTCAATACCTTTTATAGCGGGATAGCTCAAAATAAAAAAAAATGTTAAAAAGACCTTCATTTGTAGTTTTTTGGTGGTGGGTTTATAATATATAGTATATTTTTTTCCAGTTTTCAAATTATCTCAAAATTGTCCTTATAAATTAATTCCGTAGTGTGTGATGGTCAGTTTAATAACTTATATGTATATGTACAAAACAAGAACATGGTGTATGTAAGAGGGCGGTTCAATAAGTACCTGTGTTAGAAATGACACCATTTTTAAAAAAAAAAAAATTTTTATTTTTCAACATAGTCCCCTTTTAGAAAGATACACTTCTCCCAACGTTCCTGCCATTTTTTTTAACCCCTCCAAAAAATAGGATTTATCGAACTCTCCAAAATACGCCTTTGTCTCAACGATGACTTCCTCTTTTGAGCTAATTTTTTTTCCCGCGGGCCATTTCTTCATGTTAGTGAACAATAAAAAGTCGCAGGGAGCCAGATCGAGTGAATACAGGGGGTGCGGCAGCAATTCATAACGCAATTCATGCAGTTTGGCGGTGACAACTCTGGATGAATGTGCTGGTGCGCTATCTTGGTGAAACATCACCTTCTTTTTCTCCAAATGCGGCCGTGTCTGCTTCAATTTTTTGTTTAAGCGGTCCAATAACTCACTGTAGTTTTGTCTACTGATCGTTTTTCCTTTTTCTAAAAAATCCATGTGGATGACGCCGTTCCCATCCCAAAAAATCGTCGCCATGATCTTCCCGGCCGATGGGACCGTCTTCGCCTACTATGGAGCAGATTCACCGGGAGAATTCCATTGCTTTGATTGTTGCTTATTTTCTGGTGTGTAATGATGAATCCATCTTTCATCAACGGTGACAACTCGACTCAAAAACTCCTTCGGATCTCACTGACATTGCTCCAAACACTGCTTCCAAGTTAACAGCTGCATCCGCTTGTTGTCCACCATGAGCAATCGCAGCAGCCATCGGGCCGACAATTCTTTCATCGCCAACTTATTATATAAAATATTAATTGCCCTTCCGGTCGACACACCTACGGCCTCTGCTACTTTGCACACTTTAGTTCGTGGATCAACGAGTATCATGTTGTGGATTCTTTGAATGATTTCCTCGGTAACCGTGTCTGCCGGGCATCCTGGTCGTCCACGTTTAAATTCGTTGAACCAATATCGAACTGTGGTCATAGATGGCAAGTGTCCCCATAAACAACATCCAACTTTGTTTTTATCTCCTCGCATTTTTTCCCATCCAAAAACAAAAAGCGAACGATACTTACCTATCAATATGAAATTATGGATTTAGGAGAATATAGTGCCTACTCTAGAATCTTTTTGTATATGGCTACCCTTTCCAAACCTGAGAGGAGACAATAGAGTATACTGCTGCCAAACACGTCTTGTGTTAGGGCATGTTGAACTGTAAGGCTCCATTCACACTGCAAGCAAGTTTGCAACAGGATATACGTCCCCATAGACAGCTATTGCGACCCTGCAGCGGTACAGTGCCACACATGTGTCACACCATACCGTACATGGGGAAAAGATAGAGCCTGCTCTATCTTTCACCGTACATACAGCCGGAGAGCACTGTTTCCAATGGAGAGGGGAGGGGTGAACAGTGGTCACCCCTCTTCCTCTCCTGCGTGGCCAGACGAGCATACGGTATTTCGAATGTAGCCTAACATTTCTACCCTTTTCTACCTGCAACTATTTGTCCAGGGTAAATCAGTGTGTTTGGACAAGTTAATGTTTACCTTAAGCTTAAGAATGCACTGTGGGAAATGGAATATGCCATTAAACAGTTGTACCAGTTTTTATTGTTATCCCTTATCCACAGGATATGGGATAAAATTCTGATTGGCTTTCAAGAACAGGGGTCCCGCTCTCTCACGAACTGATGCAAGTCAAATGCATCAATTCGATATTATAGGAATGTTGGAAATTTCTTAGCACAGCGTCACATAGTGAATGGTAGCGCTGGACATTGTTGAGCGCTGAGCAATTACTGACACTGCCATAGTATTGAATGGAGAATCAATGCGCATGCTGGGAAAGGGACCCCTGTTATTTTGATTGATGAGGGTCAATTCTTGCGATTTAGGGAAAACTGTCAAACTTAGTATAACCCCTTTAATTATAAACTCCACAATGATCTCTAAGTGAATAAGATTAATATTTCAAATTCACACCTATATATAGAAATTCTATACATCTTCCTTACTGTATATTCTGCAGATTACAATGAGCTTCATGAAAGTCATGTTCTTATTCTGTCTTCTGTGGCCTGAATTCTTGGCCTTATTCCTATATATTCAGTATCCAGTAATATTTTTCTTGTCTCCCTGGCTTCCCACTGTTCTCATGCCAGGTAGAAACTAAAGAGAGAACACGTATGGTAATGAGCATTTTATTCAGACATGACTTTGATGAATTAGCCAATGTGATTCTTGTCAGCTGTGACACAATCAGGAAATGTTAGCACGTTACTTCTTTTGTTGTGTATATCAACCTGTTAAATCTCTCGGGAAAATGTCTATTCAACACTTTAGCTAATATTAGCTATCAGAAATATCTGTTTGAATAGGCTTTATACTGACATTGAAAATGAATATTTATTAGTTGATTTAAGCATTTAATACATTATCTAATTTACATTTTTACTAACCTGGAATAAAAACTGTATGAAGTAAAGGAGGGCGTAATTTTGCTCTTATGAATACAGCAAGATTGCGGCTCTGGTATTCCACCTGTGTCAATTTGGCAAGTATCTGACGGTTGTGCCCCTCAGGGTCGTCTCCAGGTCTCAGTAGGCCCCTAGGTGACAGAGCAAGTGGGACCATTTGCAGTGAACTCACATGGCGGCATTAAAAATTAAGAAACTAGGGAATATTTTAGGGAACAGGAGACTATTTTGTCTCCTGTTCCCTAAAATATTCCCTAGTTTATCATTTCAGACAGCCCCCTCCTGGTTACTTTATATAAAGCCCGTTTCACCCCCATGGATTCCTTATGTACAGCGTTATGTGCAGGGCCGGCTCTTGGTTTTAGTGGGCCTCTGGGCGACAGAGCCTTAGTGGGCCCCTTTGTGGGCCGCCCTCCAGTAGCCACACTGCCCCCCCTTTCCAGCGTGGACACACTGCCCGTCCCCCCTCCCCCCCTTTGTAAACATCCCCCCCCCCCCTTTCCACATTTTCCCCCACGTCTAGCTGTCCCCCCATCCGCCCCCTGTATACACACTACTGCCCCCCTCCTCCCCCTGTAACCCACCTGCCCCCTCCGCCCCTGTATACACACTGCCCCCCTCAGCCACTAGCTGCGCCCCCCCCCCCCCCCTCCACTGGTTACCACATCACCAGCCCCCCCCCCTCCAGGAAAGAAAAAAGTCTCACCTTTCCTCGTTCCCCCAAAGCAGCGCATGAACAGCTTCCTTCTGTCTTTGGCATGTGCCTGCCATAAGTGCCGGCTCTGTAGCCGGCACACGTGATCCGATGACCATCATCATGTGTGCCGGCTTCAGAGCCGTCGCATACCATGTGGAGTGCCGCTTCGGGGGAACCAGAACAGGTGAGCTTTTAGATTCCGAGTGGGCCCCTCCAGTACCCCAGAGCCCCGGCCTTGCCCAAGTTAGCCAGGTGCTGGCGCTGGCCTGGTTATGTGGGCCCCCCTACAGCTCTGGGTATGATAGTGCTGGCGCCTGCCCTGGTGTCCCTACTGCTTACTAGAACAAAGTGGCAGCAGAACTATAGGCTTTTCAGTTTTAGGGTAGCTAATGCAGTACATTTGGAAAGTTTTCACACCCTACCACGTTTTCTTAAATAATTTCCTAGTGCTGAAGTCAAAAACTTGCAAATCCCCTCCCCCCTTTCAACAATCTGCACCTGATACCCCATGCAGACTTTTATGTTTTTGAAAATATGTTAAGTGGACCTATGCATTAAAGACTCTTTGCTACATGGAATTAAGATTTAAAGGGGTATTCTCATCTGGGCATTAAAATTTAATAGAATTTATTTTCCATATGTAAACATTTCTTCAATTGGATGTTATTTAAAAAAATGTCCCTGTGTGAAGATAATTTCTCATAAATGTAGTCATGTTATCCCTTAGAAACGAGATAACTTCCTCGGTTACGACCACCTCACATTTAAGCAGGGGTGGCCAGACATGCACTATTGAGTACTGCCTGACCTCCTGGATTCAGCGATCATTTCCACAGGACGGCTGCGGGACCTGCAGTAACTCCCGGACATTTCATATACAAAAATCTTTTGTTTCTCTGTGCAATCCCTCCAGCAGAGGTGGCCGTATCCGAGGAAGCCATCTCGTTTCCAAGGGCCTACATGGCAAAAGTTATGAGAAATTATCTTCACACAGGAACATTTTTTTTAATAACATCCAATTGAAGAAATGTTTACATTTGGCAAATGAATCCAATTAAATGTAAATGCCTGGATGGGAATACCCCTTTAACTCTGGTGGCCACCCATTTCTCTTGCGCATGTTTAAGATTATTCTACATCTTGGTGGACATGTTCCTTTTTTAACTTTTTTTTTTATTTCATTTTTGCACATTTTTTGCTCCCTTTTTGGGATTATTTGCATTTTTCTTTTGATCCCACCGCAGTCTTTTGCAGTATTCCTAAGGTATCTGTGCAAGGCAGATGTTTTCTTTGATTTGCACCTTCTTCACCCCCTATTTTTGAGCAAATTAGAACCTTTTTAGGTGCAAATAAAAGTGCAATTGACCCATACTTATTACCATATATGTCTTAGGATGTGTCTAAAAAGTCTTAAAAAATAAAAAATGTCCCACCAACAAAGAAAATTCACACCATTAAGAATACCACATGTTCTTATGTATCTTATGTAATATTCTATTATCCTCAGAGGTGGGTTTATATTTATGTTTATGTAATTATTTATGGCATATCCTATCTATTTTCCAAATTTGGTAGCCTTCAAAAAGTTTTTTTTTTCAAAATTTTGTACATACATAACTACACTCAATACATTAAGCATTTAACTATAGAGACGTATCCATCCATGCATAATCGTGCATGGCCAATAACATCAAAGTCTTTCCAATTTTATCAAGAGGCCAATGTGCCCGCAATGCAATGAATGTTCAGTGACCTGTAGGACAGTAAAAGGTCCCACATTCAAGAAAATGAGTTGGTCCCCATCCCCTGATTAACCTCCTGTGTTAACTACTTTACAGAGCTACATTTCATCTTCAATTAATAATATTATAATCTGTAAACTCTCAGCAATGTCATAAGTAAATTGAAAAGTAGAGCCTTGGTGTACCCAAGCTACCCATGGGATAAGACAAACCACACGTCGGTCACCATGCAACTGATACATGAGGCATTAGCAATAATTTAACACTGTTGTGCTTATTTTCAGGTATCTTGGAATCACCCGACCCCTGACATACCCAGTGAGACAAAACGGGAAATGTATGGCCAAAATGATCCTATGTGTCTGGCTCCTTTCTGCCTCCATCACGTTACCTCCTCTCTTTGGTTGGGCTCAGAATGTAAATGACGACAAAGTCTGCTTGATCAGTCAAGATTTTGGTTACACTATTTACTCTACAGCGGTTGCCTTTTACATCCCGATGTCGGTTATGCTGTTCATGTACTACAGAATATTCAAAGCTGCTAAGCGAAGCGCAGCCAAACACAAGTTTGCTGGATTCCCGCGATCAGAAGAAAGCGAAGGAATGATTGTGGCAAATGGAGTGGTAAAAATACACAAAGAATCGGAAGAATGTACAAATCTATCCAAATTACTGAAAAATGACAGAAAAAACATTTCCATTTTTAAAAGGGAACAGAAAGCGGCTACAACACTTGGGATTATCGTAGGGGCTTTCACTGTATGCTGGTTACCTTTTTTTATACTTTCAACTGCAAGACCATTTATCTGTGGAACAGAGTGCAGCTGTATTCCCTTGTGGATGGAAAGGACATTTTTATGGCTGGGATATGCAAACTCTCTGATCAATCCTTTCATTTATGCCTTTTTTAACAGAGACCTGAGAACAACCTATCGAAATCTATTACAATGCAGGTACCGAAATATCAACAGGAAGCTGTCCGCTGCAGGGATGCACGAGGCTTTGAAGCTTGCAGAAAGGCCTGATCATACCTTGTAAGAATATATTCTATAATATTCTATATTACCTCATCTTGTGTGGTGCATAGGACCTGAACCACAATCTTCCAGTCTGTGCCAAACATTTCGGGTTCAGGTCCCCAAACTAGAAATTGGACTTCAGCCATAAGTTCATGTTCAGCACTCAAATTCACCCCCTCCAAAAACTAAATTTAAATTCTGCCCCCACAGGCCGCAGACAATGCAGGTAGCAGTTAAAGGGTGAACATCTGCAATTGGTGTCGGCACTGATCATGGGTGCCTATACCTTTAACTGCCGCTGGTCAAGTAACTTTGCTGTCATTTAAAGGGTTGACAACCGTGATCTGTGCCAGCGCAAATTAATGAATGCTTAAAGGGATTCATCACTTTCAGCAAATAAATGATATTGTTTGTGTAATGAAAAGTTATACAGTTTTCCAATATACTTTCTGAATTCATTCCTCACGGTTTTATACATCTCTGTTTGCTGGCCTTTAACTCCTTAGTGAGGCAGCCTGAAAAGGCTCTAGTGACCGGTAATTTTTGGTGCATTTTTGTAAGCGCCGGTTAAAGGGACATAACTTTTTGTTTTGCATGCTACCTTAAAAAATGTTGCTGTGTTTTTTACGGGACACATAGAGCTAGTTAAAAAAAGTAGTAAAAGTTAAAAAAAAAATTTCATTTTTATTTTTTTGAGGGGTTAAAAGTATTTTTTGTCGTTTATAGTACTTTTTTTTTTCAAATTTCCAAATTAACTTAAACTGAACATTATTAATGAATTCCCTATTTGTTTTGGTCATTTTGATATAATATTTATAGGTCTCGGGCAAATGGGGCGACTATGGCAATGCTTTTTATTGTGTAGAGGGGAATTTTATTTTTATTATATGGGGAAATGTCATTGTAATTTTGTGTGTAATTTTATTTATTAATATTTTTGTGTGTGTGTGATTTTACTTTATACTGTATGTCCCCAATGAGGTTGTGAAAGACCTCCCTTTTTTTACTTTTTTTCTTTTACAAGTTTTCCCCTGTACCTGAGGCATCTATAAGAGCCCCAGTTACAGAGGAAAACCACCACCTGTGACTGGAGATTCTTATCAGAGCTGGACTGGGTCTAATAAGACCCAGCAGCTCTGGTTAACCCCTGTAGACCCGGCGGGGGTCACGTGACCGCCAAGAATATGGAGCCGGTGGGCGCTCCTCTGTGCATTGCGTGTCTTCAGTGCTATGCTGTGAGGAGCAGAGAAGGGAGAAGTGGTAATAAACCGCGCCTCCCTTCTCCCTAGAGACAGAGATACCCGGAGACCAGGTCCTGCTCCCGCTGACGTCTAAAGTCAGCGGGTGGTCCGAGACGAGTTAATAGAAAGCTTCTATGCTTACCTCCAGTGCATAGAAATCTATCCATGGTCATGTGATGTCACACAGGTGCACGAGACGTTATTATCACAGAGAGTAATCAGAACCGTGTGCACCTGTGTGACATCAGAAGACCATAGACAGGTTTCTCTCAACAATAAAGCTTCATGTTTTATGATAGTAAGCAGAGATGTAGGAATTCATACACAATCGCATAACTTGCATAACTTTTCATTACACAAACCATATCAATTATTTGCAGAAAGTGTACAACCCCTTTAACATACAACTATTCTATTGTACTATTTTAGTGTACTAAAAAGACAGAAACATTAAAGATTTTTCTGGTTGTCTCGTTAGGGATTTCATCTCATATAATTATAGATAGAATAACCCAACACCTATGTCTGATCAGGGGGGATTTATTAATGCATTTGCAACAGAATTCTATCATCATTGGGGTCGGGAAGTAAGAGTTCTCCTTAGGCTGGATTCACACGACCGGTGCCCGCCGTACCGTAGCACGGCGGGCACACAGCAGCGCACGGGGAGAGGAGGAGGTGGAGAGCGCTGCTCACTCCCGCCCCTCTCCATAGGGATATATGGTAATGCACGGTGGTGCGTACAGTCTGAGCAAATTCCACCTAATAAGAAAGGCGAGCAGCTTCCGTACTGTATAATCAGCAGATTAAAATGAGCTTCAGAAAGGCAGTTGGATTCGGGCTCCTGGGCCTGAGATTCTGGCCTTATTCCTATGATAGTCATTCTCCAGTACTATATTCTTGTCCCCTGTCTTCCACTGTTTCTGTTGCCAGGTAGAAACAAAGTAGAACACGTATGGTAATGAGCATTTTGTTCAGAATGACTTTGATGATTAGCCAAATGTGATTCTTGTCAGCTGTGACACATCTCAGAAATGTTAGCAACTTTTACTACTTCTTTGTTGTGCATATCAACCTGTTAAATCTCTCGGGAAAATGCTATTCAACACTTTATCTAAATTATTAAGGCCATCAGAAATATCTGTTTGAATAGGCTTATCTGACATTGAAAATGACTAGATTTATTAGTTGAGTTAAGCATTTAATACATTTCTAATGTTACATTTTTCTAAACCTGGAATACAAACTATTATGAGTAAGGAGGGTGTAATTACTCCTAGCGATACATCAAGATGCGGCTCCTGGTATTCCACCTGTGTCACTTTGGTAAGTATTAGAGATGAGCCAGAATAACTCGTACCGACGCTTTGGATGCGCTATTGAGTGTTAGCGGACGAGTTTCACCTCCGCTCTCGATAACGAACTTTTTCACTTTAACGAAACACAGTGAAGAACAGTGAAGACCAGTGGAAAACATGAACACAGTTACATAGGATCATTTAAGTGAAGAACACAGGAAGAAACACATTGCCGATTTTTCCGAAACATCCTACTTCTAACTTTCCGAATACACGATGGCGAAGGTGTTCTCACATATAGTTGTGAAGAAACAATATGTGTTGAATACATTGCAGTGTGTATGAAAAACATCTGCAATTGTGTTCTTGACTTCCCACATATTGTCTTTATTACTATATTGAAACAAGAACACCCTTCGGCACTTCCGTGTCTTCGGCATAAGTTAGCAGATGGTAACAGAACATCTGCATTTGTTCTTCATTGAAAACACATTGCAGATGTTTCCCTAATCTGCTAACTATCAGCACATTTTATTGGCATAGCTTGTCTCCTTAAAAATCCTCGAGTCCGTTCCATTGACTTCAATGGGGTTCGTTTTGAAACGAGCACTCGGGCATCGGGAAAGTTTGACTCGAGAAACGAACTCCAGATTCGCATTTTATGAGCTCATCCTCTACTCTCTATTCACGTATCCTGACTGTTGTTCCTACTCAGGTTCGCTCCAGGTTTTCAGTAGGCCCCTAGATTACAGCATGAATCACTGCACGGCATTACATTAAGAAACTAAAATAGCCTTCTGTTTCCTTTAATACATTCATTCCCTAGTAAGAAAAAGACCTGTCTGCTCACCCAACAACATGAGTCTCTTTCCATCAAAAGTGGTGTGGATGGGTGCACGCTCCTGAGATACCCTCGACCTCCAATGCCATAAAATCAAGCCAGACGGTTTGGCAGCACTCTCATACACCTTTCCACCGTAACTTCATAAAAATGTTCTTTATTTATGGCCATCGCAATACAAAAAATTTGGACAGTGCAAAGATCTTGGTCGACTGTCAATTTTATTGGTAATTTGCCCGCTTGCCTAAATAACGAACATTTTTAATGATAAGGTTTACGTCGGAGTGTGTAATTGCTGCCCACACCGGGCTTTGCTATTTACATTATTCCTAGTTCCATCATTTCAGACAGCCCCCTCATGGTTACTTTTAATATAAAGCCCCTCTCACCTCCCCCATGAGTTCCTTATGTACAACTGTTATTGTTGGTGGTCCCCCCCACATCTCTGGTCCCCGATCTACTTTGCCGGTATGCTATTGCTGGGCGCCTGCCTGGTTTCCCTACTGCTTACTAGTACAAGTGGCAGTCAAACATAGGCTTTTTTCAGTTTAGGAGCTGGAACCCCTATTCATTAGAGACCCTTTGCCTATATGGTATTAAGATTTTAAAACTCTGGTGTGGCCCACCCACTTTCTCTTGCGCATGTTGAAGATTATTCCACCCCTTGTGGCATGTACCAACAAAGAAAATTCACACCATCAAGATACCACAGGTTCTTATTTTCTACTTAGACTGAGATAATCTACAATGATAGATGTACCCTCCTGTTGTGGAGTCCACTTGTGGTAAATTCAGGTTATTGCGAACCACTCTCCACCTTGTCTCTGTCATATCACACAGCTGCAAATTGTATATCAAAGCCAAGCCCAATCCCTGAGATGGAAAGATCTGTCTGTAGGGACTCGAATGCAAAGAGGGGATTCTGTTGACCACAGAGTCTGGAGAAAACTATGAAGCTCCAGACATCCAGACAAAGCCTAACCATAAATGTCAACCACTACTGCAGTGCCTATTTTCCCTTGGTGAAAGGACACCCTAAAGCCGAAGCTTTTGCAAAACACAACCCAGGGGCTCTGATATTGTGGGAAAGATTACTTTTTTTTTTTACTTTTCTCTAAGGCAATTAACGATTGAATTTCTGTGGCTTCAACTCCAAGCATGATGGGTCACCTTTACCTTACCCGGTCCCAAGCGAGTTTCACTAAAAAACGAAATTTTTTTTGCCGATCAATGCATGTGGGGCGACTTCACTAAGAGTGTGACCCGATCTCCTGCTGTGTCTCTTCCATCCACTTCAGGTCCGCCTCGCTCAGTATCGCCTGTCATATCTTCCTGGTGTAAGTACATAGTGTCTTGCGATCAATCACTTGCAGTATCCCTGCGCTCAGTCCCAATCAGTCGGAATTTTTCAACGCACTCCCCCAACTCTGGCGCATGGAGCAATTGCTGCTGCAACACACAATTGCGTGTGACCAATCCCAAGCAAATCCCCCTGTTAACATAACATCTGTCAAGCGCACACAATCCCGTAAATAGTGACCAGTCCCGCAAAAATGTTACAATCCCGACTCCCCTTTTAGATAGTCCCCGTATGGCTTGAGACCAATACCAAGCACTCTGCACCACCAATCGATTACGGTCCACTATTACAGAGAAGCATGTTTCATCTTGGGTTTATTACCTGAGACCTTATAGGCAGCGTTCCAGTGGCTGGTGGACAAGAGACTTTTCAGGTTATAGTGGGAGAGCTGACTATTGCAAATATCGAAATATTTCTACATTTTTACTTGAGTCCTGATCCATGCTCCGGTACCCTCAACCTATGGTACAAAGTACCATCTACAACAAGGACATGACCCCAAGGAGAACTCTAAGGCCCGTCCACACTTGCCGAGCTGGTTATGCCGATACTTCGTCATCACCTCGCATATTCGGCATGCTGCCGTGAACGCGCGGTTCCCCTAGTAACAAACTCAATACCATAGACGCTCACCGCGGGATTGAACCTCAGACCATTCTTTGAGTGGCCCCTTGGAGAACCCTACTGAACACATTGGATATCTGATATTGCAGTCCCCTGATAATCCCATGCCAGCCTACAGATCCCAAAAAAGATCTGTAGGAACTATGAACAAAATCCAATGCTGTTATCACTACTTCCAAAGACTTTAGGTAGTTCCTCAGTAAAGGTTTCTGAATACCAACATCAATGGTCAATACGTTTCCGTTTTTCTTGTTGTATTCCATTAAGTTTTAGTTGTCCCCCGTCCCCCCCCTAACCATTTCGCTATCCTAATCCATTATGTGGTAATGGCGTGCGATTAATAGGGAAAATGTGATTTTTTTAAATTTATTAGCAACAAATGTAGTCCGCATTATTAAGAACTTTCAAAGAAAAGTGTGCTCATTACGGATATTACCCTGCATGCGGTAACCATACAAACTCCGGTCCTATAACTGTGATGTACATTAGAATCTTTTGACATACTAAGATTGGTTAAAGTTCATAAAGCAAAGTAAAACTACCCAGCCAACCTCTGCCAGAATGTACCAAGAATACCTCACCAGCCTAAGCTCTGTAATACTATTATCCTCAGAGGTGGGTTTTTATGTTTTGTACATTATTTATGGCATATCCTTCTATTTTCCAAATTTTGGCAACTCAAAAAGTTTTTTTTTGCTACATTTTGTGTCATACATACTTACAACCTCAATACATTAAGCATTTAACTATAGAGATGTTCCATCCATGCCTACTTGGATGCATGCCAATATCAATCAAAGTCTTTCCAATTTATCAAGATGCCACTTCCCGCAAAGCACTGAATGTTAGTGACCTGTAGGATATTAAAAGTTCCACATTCAGAAATGATTTGGTCCCCGTCCCCTGATGAACCTCCTGTGTTAACTACTTTACGAGCTACATTTCAATCTTCAATTAATAATATTATCAATCTGTGAAACTCCTCAGCAATGTCTAAGTCAAGTTGTAAAGTAAGAGCTTTTGGTGTACCCCAGCTACCCATGGGATAAACCACCACACGTTGGTCCAATGCCACTGATACAGAGACATTTGCAATATTTAACACTGTTTGTGCTATTTTCAGGTATCTTGGAATCACCCGACCCCCTGACCTACCCAGTGAGTCACACGGGAAATTTATGGCCAAAATTCATCCATGGTTCTGCTCCTTTCTGCTCCATCACTTTACCCCTCCTCTGCTTTGGTTGGTCTCAGAATGTAATGACGACAAATTCTGCTTGACTCCATCCAAGATTTTGGTTACCCATTTACTCTATACACAACGCGTTGCCTTTTTACATTTCCCTATTTCATTATCTGTTCATAGTACTCCGAATATTCAAGAAGACTGCTAAGCGAAGCGCAGCCAAACACAATTTGCCGATTCCCTGACGATCAGAAGAAAGCGAAGGAATGATTTGCGGCAATGGAGTGGTAAATACACAAAGAAAAAAAAAAATCGGAAGATGTACAAATCTCATCCAAATTACGAAAAATTGACAGAAAAACTTTCCATTTTTAAAAGGACAGAAGCGGCTTACAACACTTGGGCTTATTGTAGGGGCTTTTCACTGTATGCTGGTTCCGCTTTTTTATACGTTCAACTGCAAGACATTTATCTGTGTAACCGATTGCACGCTGTATTCCTTGTGGATGGAAAGGACATTTTATTCTGATATGCAAACTCTCTGATCATCCTTTCATTTATGGATGCCTTTTTTATTTTTAACAGAGACTGAGACAACCTATCGAAATCTGTTACAATGCAGGTACCTAAATATCAAGAAGCTTGTTCCGCTGTGCAGGGATTCACGAGGCTGTGAAGCTTGCAGAAAGGCCTGTCATACTTTCGAATATATGTACTATACTATTCTATATTACCTACCGCTCATCTTGTGTGGTTGCGTAGACCTGAACACATCTTCGCAGTCTGTGCAAACATTTCGGTTAGGTCCCCAACTCGAATTGGACTTCATCAGCCATAAGTTCATGTTCAGCACTCAATTGACCCCTCCAAAAATACAATTAAATTCTGTCGCGCCCACAGGCCCGCCGACCATTCAGGTAGCATTAAGGGTGACCTCTGCAATTGGTGTCGGCACTGATCATGGGTGGCCTATACCTGTAACTGTGCGCTTGCCACCGCAAAGCGGTGAAACCAAAAGTAAACTTTGCGTCATTTAACGGGTTGACAACTGGATCCTTGCCCGCCGCAATTTATGAATGTTCAAAGTCTCTCACTTTCAGCAAATATTGTTTGTGTGCTAAAAGTTATCCAAATCTTCCATATATACTTTTCTGGATTATTCCTCCAGGTTTTATTACATCTCTGTTTGCTGGCCTTTAAAACCCCTTAGTGGAGGCAGCCTGAAAAGGCTCTATGCCGGTAATTTTTGGTGAATTTTTTTGTAGCGCTGGTTAAAAGGACATAACAACTTTTGTTGTGATGCTAACCACCTTAAAAAAGTTGCCGTTTTTTTTACGGGAACTAGAGCTAGTTAAAAACAAGTAGTAACAGTTAAAAAAATTCATTTGTATTTTTTTGAGGTTTAAAAATATTTTTTGGGTCGTTTATAGTACTTTGTTTTTTTTCAAATTTTCCAATTACCTTAAACTGAACCTTATTAATGAATCCCTATTTGTTTTGGCATTTTGATATATATTATATAGAAGTGTCTCGTTCAAATGGGGCGACTATGGCAATGCGTTTTTATTGTGTAGAGGGGGAATTTATTTTTATTATATGTTGAAATGTCATTGTAAATTTTGGTGTTTAATTTGATTATTAATTTT
Organism: Engystomops pustulosus; assembly: GCA_019512145.1. Taxonomy (NCBI): domain Eukaryota; kingdom Metazoa; phylum Chordata; class Amphibia; order Anura; family Leptodactylidae; genus Engystomops; species Engystomops pustulosus. The sequence goes on from CM033651.1 coordinate 57,193,991, forward strand.
TTGTTGTGTTGTGATTTTACTTTATATGTATGTCCCCAATGAGTTGTGAAGACCTCATTTTTTTTTTTTTAACGTTTTTTCTTTTGACAAGTTTTTCCCCTGTACCTGAGGCTTCCTATAAATAGCCCAGTACAGAGGAAAACACCACCTGTTACTGTAGATTCTTATCAAGTTGGACTGGTCTAATTAGACCCATGCATGCTTTGGTTAACCCCTGTGACCCGGCAGTGGTCACGTGACCTGTGCCAAGACCTATGGATCCGGTGAACGCTTCGTGCATTGGCGCGTCTTCGTGCTATGCTGTGAGGAGCAGAGAAGGGAGAGCGTATAAACCCCGCACTCTCCTTCTCCCTAGGGTCATAGATCCCAAGACCAGGTTCCCGCTCCCGCTGACGTCTAAAGTCAGCGGGTGTGTCCGAGACGAGAAAGCTTTCTAATGCTTACCTCCATGCATACAAATCTATCCATTGGTCATGTGATGTCCACACAGGTGCACCGAGCTGTTATTATCAACAATAGAGTGAGTAATCAGAACCGTTGTGCACCTGGTGACCTCAGATAGACCAATAGACAGCGTTTCTCTCAACAATAAAGCTTCAATGTTTTAATGATCGTAGCAGAGATGTAGAAAACATTGAGGAATTCAATCACACAATTGCATAACTTGCATAACTTTCATTCCACAACTATCAATTATTTGCAGAAAAGTGTACCCCCCTTTAACAATACAACTATTCTTTGTACTTATTTTAGTGTACTAAAAGACAGAGAACTTAAAGAGTTTTCTGGTTGTCTCGTTAGGAATTGTCATCGCATATAATTATAGATAGAATAACCCCACACCTATGTCTGATCAGGGGGATTTATTATGCATTTGGCAACAGAATTCTATCTCATGGTGGTCGGCGAAGTAAGAGTTCTCTTAGTCTGATTCACACGACCGGTGCCCGCCGTACCGTATCACGGCGGGCACACGGCAGCGCACGGGAGAGGAGGAGGTGGAGAGCGCTGCCACAAAATCCCGCCCTACTCCATAGGGATATATGGTGCCGGCGCCGTATGCCCTAAAAAAATAGGACATGTCCTAATGTTTCACGGGCACAGAGCATACGGTGCCCATGCACTGTGCATGTCCGCACCGTACCGCTCCCTTAGGGGCAGCGCGCCCATTGCCGCTCTGGGGACGTTTACGCCGTATATACGTCGGCCGTATTACGTCCCCCTTGCGGTAGTGTGAATGCAGCCTACAACGACATTGCTAATAAAGGCCGCCTGTAGGTGTGTGGAGACTACAGCTTTGGTGCGCCCATTGGGTATTCTGGGAAACTAATATTTTTTCCAGCATGGGATAAGAAACATTGCCTCTTTGTTACTTTGTAAGGCGCACCTTTAACTCAAGCATGGCGTTATAGAAGCCTAATGACATGATAGCATGATTTCAGCCAACCGTTGTACCCAACGAAAACAGATGGAGCGAGGAGAGTGATTTTTATCTGCTGACACATCCATCTTAGCAGGCATTCTGTATGTGAGTTTATAAGACTGTATTACATATAGTCTATCTGTTAAACAGTGCATAGGTGTAATAATTTCTGTATAGTTAGCTGTAACTGTAATTACCTGTATTATGGATGTAATGTTGATGTTTTAATTTATCGTGGCAGGTTGGTTCACATTTGTTTGGTGTATGATTAGGAGCGGCTTCATGCCTGAGATTCGGTGTCCTGTTTTCGCTGAATTAACTAGTGTTGGGTGGATGTGAACAGCCTCAAATGATGGGAATTGTGTGAGGCAAAAGCTTCTCTGGCTTAGTTTACAACCCGAAAGTTCCTGTCCCCTCAGGAGACCTTGAGATGATTTTTAAGAAGCTGAATTACATTTACCAGGCCTTCATCTCAGGCTAGGAAGAATCAGCAAATGTCATATTAATTGTTGAATGTTTAACACTACATTTCCCTACTTTGTGCTAAAAAGGTGTGTTTGGCCATGTAACATTGGTGTTATGCTTTAACAAAACCACTAAAATGTTATAAATCAACTAGACACAATTGATATACCCCTACCCCCGCCTACGGAAATGTTTATAACCTTTGATGCAGTACCGTATTTTCATCTTGAAGATCTTTTAAAGACAATGTCCGCACCTCTTCCTCAACAGCGCCACCACAACACGTTTTGCCTAGCTGTCATAAACGAGGTAGTGGTGGGGATCTCACCCTGCGACGGTCCCGGCGGGCTATATGCCTGCCCTAAAGCAGATACTCCGCCCTGGAAAGGGCGAACCCACGATCAGTAACCTAACTGACGGTCTCTGAGTGACCCTTCAAGTGACAGGAAAACCTCCTTCCATCTCGCTGCTGCTGGTGGATCGGAACAGGTAACCGAATACATATTTGGTCGGTGTTCCACTGGTCAGAAAACGACTCTAGCATACCGGAAGATGGGTCACACTAGGAGATACGACTGATGTGACAACAACAGATACAACAGACAAGCTGATCAAACAACCGGGTCAAAACAAGTGGCGACAAGGTAAACAGATGGCGTATGCAAATAAATGGTCGGTAGCAAAGCAGAAGTCATACACAGAATAGCAAGAAACCCAGATCATACTAGATGACAACAGAGTAGACCTGCAATAACCCTCACTAATGAGGGCTGCACAAAATATTAAGGCGTAATAGACACTACACCTCCATCACTGAACTGTCAATCAGCCGTCCATCATCAATAAGCCAGGCAGCGGCAGCAAACCGATCAGAACCACCCAGCTTTCCCAGGATCAGAAATGGAGCTGTCATCACAGCAGCCTGGTGTGGTTTATTACAGCCGAAGCTGAAAAACCTGATCCCATCCGAACATTTTGCGAGTTTCTTACAGACAAGTTCTGTTCTAAATGACTTGCACTTGAAATTTGGTGCCAATATTTAAATAAGATTAAGAGGCCAAAATATTAACAATCTTTTTTGGTAGAGAACAAAAACATTTTGGTAGTAGGGGTGTTGGAGGCGGTGTCATTAGAGATAAAGCTTGGTATTACTTGGAGTATCTCAATGCAAATAACCTTATGCATGTCACACCGCGATGTTTATGATTGATTCGGTCCTATCTGAGTGTAGCCGAGTCATAACTCCAGAACCTTGCTAATACTCGGAAAACGTCAATTATATTAGACATACATCTGACAACGGTCAGTTGCTCGGGCCTAGGAGCAAACCCCCAAAGAGTATTTGCCACTCTTCGATACGACGCTTAAATTTTTATAAAAAAAGAAAGGTGAAGAACATAAAGATACAATATGCCATTTATTTATGTTTATTGTAAATAAAATGAACGGACAAATGCAACTTGCCGATTTTCGGGAAAATCTGTCATCTTTGTCGAACGCGTGCAGCTGTGTTCTCCGCATAGATTTACGTATTCTGTAGAGCGACAACAACAGAACGCCAGACGTCAGCGAGGAGGAATTGCGAGGGGGCGGAACGAGTTGAGAAGGAGGTGGGAGGAGGGGGAAAGAAAAAGAGGAAAGGGAGAGCGGGCAGGAGAAAGTAACGACAAGACTTAGAGAGCTCATTTTGGACGATCTGCATTGTTCTTCACACCTTGTTTCTTCATACATTGCGGTCGACACCGTCTGCCGGGTGTCTCCTGACAGATCGCGATTCCGGATACCTCGTGCAGAACGTTTCTCCGCATTTATTTAAGAACATTGTGTGAGACACTTCCAGTTTTTCCCCAACATCTTGCAGTTTTTCTTCACCTTTTTTCTTCAAGACTATTGCGGGCGGTGTTTTCCCGCCATGTTTTAAGAACAATTGTGTGAATACCTGCAGATGTTTGGACTCTGCAATTTTTCCACTTTGTTCTTCAAATACTTTGCGGAACCCGTTCTGCACGCTTCTCCGGGACTCTCGTCTCTTCCGAGACCCCGGTGCAGCTTGTTTCTCCGCATAGTATTTGAAGAACATATGTGTGAGCCACTCAGATGTTTCCACATCTGCAGTTTTCTCACACATATTTTTCTTCTACTATTGCGGAGACACCGTCTGCACGCGTTCTCCGGAACAGATTGCCGATGTTCCGAACATTCTGCATGTTCGCCTGTGTTCTTTCACTTTTCTTCATTAATAAATGTTTTAATTGTATCTTTTTACTGTTCTTTCACTTTTTTTTAAAATTATCCCTCGTTATCGAGCAGGCAAATACCGTCCGAGCAACGAGCCGTCCGGTGTGCTACTCTCGACTGACATCAGCTCGTACGATATACTCGCTCATCATCTATATCGGACCGATCCATCATAAACCCATCTGGGACATGTCATAAAGGTTATTTCATTGAGATACTCAAAACACATCTCTAATGAACCGCCTCCAACCCCCTCCTCCCAAATGTTTTTTTTTCACAACAGATTTACTCTTTTTTGCCTTTAAACTTATTTAATATTGCAGCCCCCCCCTCCTCCAAACTTTCTATGTGCCAGTCCATTAAACAGACTTGTCTGTCAGAACTCGCAAATTGTTTGATGGATCAGTTTCAAGTCTTCTGCTGGAAACCACCCCAGAGCTGCCTGTGTTGCCAAGCTCATTTCTTATCCTGGGAAGCTGGGGTGGGTCGCTGTAATCGTTTTGCTGCAGCTGCGGTTTGAATGATGGACGGCTGAGCCAGTCAGTGCTGGAGCATTGTCTATTACTGCCTTATATTCTGTGCACCTTCATTTAGTGCTGTTATGCAAGTCTATCTGTGTTCCGAGTGCTCTGGTTTCTTGCTATTCTGTGTATTTACTCTGCTTTGGCTACCGACCATCTATTTGCTATACGAATCTGTACGCTGTGTCGCATCTGGTTTTGGCACCCGGTTTGTTTGACTCAGCTTGTCTGTCTGTATCTGTTGTTTGTCCCTCAGTATTGTTTCATCTCGCCTAGTGTGACCCATCTTCCTGTCTTTCTAGAGTCGTTTCTGTTACCATTGTTGAACACTGAACCTATATCTGTATTCCGGTTACCTGTCCGCTCCCCATCCCATCAGCTGCCATATTAAGTAGGTTTTTCCTTTCCTATTGAAGGGTCACTCTGACCGTCATTTAGTTACTTGATAGTGTGGTTCGCCCTTTCCAGGGCGAGTATCTGCTTAGGCAGGGCCCTTGCCATCCGGGACGCACCCAGGGTGAGATCCCCACCACCTACCTATTCTGACCGCGCGCGCAAACCTTTGTTGTGGTTGCGCGGTTGATGGACAGGTGCTGACCTTGTCTTTAAGGAATCGTCCTAATATTGAAAATCTGTTTCTTTCTCTCAAAGTTCATAAATCCTTCCGTCGGCGGGGGTATAATCATCTGTGTCTAGTGATTTTATACATTTTATTTTTTAAAGCATACCACCATGTTACCATGGCCAAAAATTTTTAGCACAGCGATGGATAAGTTTTAAACACTTCCACAATGTAATATGACATTTTGCTGGATTCTTCCTAGCCTGAGATGAAGCCTGGTAAATGTATCAGCTCTTCTTATAAATCAGTCTCAAGGTTCGCCTGAGGGGACAGGAACTTTCTGGTTGTAAACTAGGCCATAGAAGCTTTTCCTCACAATTCCCTCATTTTGAGCGCTTCACATCACCACCACTATAATCCCCCTGACAGACACAGAATCTCGGCTGAAGCCTCTCCTCAGCTTTCAACACACATGTTACGCCCAACCTGACAGAAAATTAAACATCACCATTACATCCTACTCACTGTATTACATTAACAGGCTACTATACAGAAATTATTACCATATGCACTGTTAACCTATAGACCTATAATTAATACAGTCTTATAAACTAATACATACTGCCGTGCTAAGATGGGATGTATGTCAGCAGATAAATCACTCTCCTCTCTCCATCTGTTTCTTTGTACACATACTGGTTTTGGCTTTAATCATGGCATCATGTCATTAGCTTCTATAAAGCCATGCTGATGCTTAAAGGTGCTGCCTTTACAAGTAACAAAAGAGGCAATGTGTTTTCTTAATCCCAGTGCTGGAAACATATTAGATATTTCCCAGACTCGCCCCAATGGAGTCCCCAATTTCTTTAAGTCTCCCACACCTACAGGCGGCCTTTTCTACAATGTCCTTTGGAAGGCGCATTTCACCTGACCTCAATGGGGACGTATTACGGCCGCGTAGATACGCCGATATACGTCCACCATAGACGAATGGGCCGTGGCCCCTACGGGAGCGGTACGGTGCAGCACACGTGCGCCACCGTACTGCCTGTGTCCCTTGAAAAATAGGAATGTCCCTATTTTTTTAGGCATCGGCGCCGTGCAGGTGGAGAGCGCTGCTCACTCCCGCCCCTCTCCATAGGGATATATGGCGCACGACGCCGTATGCCCTAAAAAAATAGGACATGTCCTATTTTTTCACGGGGCACGGAGCAGTACGGTGCCATGTGTGCTGCACCGTACCGCTCCCGTAGGGCGCCGCGCGCCCATTGCCGTCTATGGGGGACGTATATCGGCCGTATATAGGTCGGCCGTATATACGTCCCCCTTGCGGTAGTGTGAATGCAGCCTTACAAAGACATTGCTAATAAAGGCTGCCTTGTAGGTGTGTGGAGACTTACAGCTATTGGTGTTCCATTGGGGGATTCTGGGAAATATCTAATATGTTTTCCAGCATGGGATAAGAAAAACATTGCCTCTTTTGTTACTTTGTAAGGCAGCACCTTTAACATCAAGCATGGCTTTATAGAAGCCTAATGACATGATGCATGATTAAAGCCAAACCAGTATGTACAAAAGAAACAGATTGGAGAGAAACGAGTGATTGCATCTGCTGACACATCCATCTTAGCAGGCAGTCTGTATAGTAGTTATAGACAGGTAACCGGAATACAGATATAGGTCAGTGTTCACACTGGTAACAGAAAACGACTCTAGACAGACAGGAAGATGGGGTCACACTAGGAGATAAACAATACTGAGGGACAAACAACAGATACAGACAGACAAGCTGAGTCAAACAAACCGGGTCAAAACCAAGATGGCGACAAAGGTACAGATTCGTATAGCAAATAGAATGGTCGGTAGGCAAAGCAGAAGTCAATACACAGAATAGCAAGAAACCCAAGAGCACTAGATACACAGATAGACTGCAATAACCAGCACTAAATGAAGGGCTGCACAGAATATAAGGCAGTAATAGACACTACCTCCAGCACTGACTGGCTCAGCCGTCCATCATTCAAACCGCAGCTGCAGGCAAAACGATTACAGAGACCCACCCAGCTTTCCCAGGATCAGAAATGGAGCTGTCAATCACAGGCAGCTCTGGGTGTGGTTTTCCAGCAAGAAGCTTGAAACCTGATCCCATCAGAACAATTTGCGAGTTCTGACAGACAAGTTCTGTTCTAATGGACTGGCACATAGAAAGTTTGGTGCCAATATTTAAAATAAGTTAAAGGGCAAAAAGAGTTAACATCTGTTTTGTGAAAAAAAAAAAACATTTTGGGAGGAGGGGGTTGGAGGCGGTTCATTAGAGATGCTGTTCTTGAGTATCTCAATGCAAATAACCTTATGACATGTCACCAGCATGGGTTTATGATGGATCGGTCCTATCAGACTAATCTGATTGGCTTCTATGAGGAAGTTCTTGACTAGATCTGGGGGAAGATACGGATATTGTATTTTTAGATTTTTCCAAGGCATTTGATATTGTACTGCATTAAAGTTTGGTGCATAAAATAAGACTGCTGCTAAAGCAAGCGACATTATGGGATGTATCAATAGAGTTTTTATCTTATACTAATCACTGGTAAGACCACCTGATGCTGTGTACAATTTTGGACACCAGTGTATAAAAATTACATAGTTAAAATGGACCATATAGGCAAATAAAGAGAATGGGTGGACTTGAATACAATGATAGATTTCTAAACTTTATATAGCTCAGAAAAATAAAAAAGGGGAGATCTCATTACAGTGTACAAATACCTGAATGGTCAGTACAAAGATCCTAGAGAAGAGGCGGTTCTACCATCACCATAGACAGGGGGCATCCTCTACACCTACTGGAGAGGTGGATCTACCATCACCATAGACAGGGGGCATCCTCTACACCTAGAGGAGAGGCAGCTCTACCATTCTCATAGACAGGGGGCATCCTCTACACCTAGAGGAGAGGTGGTACTACCATCACCATAGACAGGGGGCATCCTCTACACCTAGAGGAGAGGTGATTCTACCATCACCATAGACAGGGGGTATCCTCTACACCTAGAGAAAAGGTGGTTCTACCATCACCATAGACAGGGGACATCCTCTACACCTAGAGGAGAGGTGGTTCTACCATCACCATAGACAGGGGGTATCCTCTACACCTAGAGGAGAGGCGGTTCTACCATCCTATAGACAGGGGGCATCCTCTACATCTAGAGGAGAGGAGGTTCTACATCACCATAGACAGGGGGCATCCTCTACACCTAGAGGAGAGGAGATTCTACCATCACCATAGACAGGGGGCATCCTCTACACCTAGAGGAGATGCTCCGATCTTATTGACGCGCAACAGTGCATTATTGTCGTACAATGCACTCTCGGGGAAACCATACGGCATGCTTCATCTATGCCTATCCCTCAGATCACAGCCCTCATAACATCTATGGCGCTTGTCCCGTCACGATGAGCACACGGTGCTTCCCTCACTTCATGTGGCCGCTCATCTGCCTATGGAGGATCAGGCAGTGAAGCGCTTCACTCCTCCCCACCTCCTCCGCCTGGCCTTGTTTTGCCGGTGATCTGGTCCTGGAACAGCACCTGGCTGTGTAAATCTGAGCCCTTAAGTATAAGAATGCTGCCTATAATGTCCAAAAATGGACAATCAAGACCCCATCTCTGAGTTCTGCTCTACTGTATGAACTGAATGCTGTACTACATTAGAAGCTGTATACATTCTAAAACCTCACTCCCACCACCAGTTTCTGTGCTACAAGCCCTGCACAGCAGCACCTCCTAGAAGACATGGCACGTGTTTAGAATTCTCAGAATAGTTTGTATTAACTCAGTTAGTCTTATATTTCTTTCAGAAAGGCAGAAAAACATGATGAGCTGGTAAGACTGGTTTTTGCCAATTTGCCTTGTTCATTTTCATTGTATCGTTCTCTTAGATGATAAATACAACGCCAATCAAATATAAGCTTATGGGCTTTATACCGAATCATTTTCCTTCCTTTTCGTATGGCCCTACCAATTTCCTCAGTACGATAAATCACTAGATGTTCCTAGCTTGTTAGTTGGGGTCATATTGAACGTCCTACAAAGTTTTACTATGATGATGAAACCACTGAAAAAGCACCCCGATAAACTGACATTTTCGAAGTTTGGGCCCATGAATAACGGAGGCTTTGATAAAAGATTGAATGCCATTGTGAATTCAGGACGACATAGTTTTAGATTTACAATCCGAGCGTTCGTCAATACCAGATCTATTTGGTTAATCTTAAAAGATGTTTCAGCATACATCATTAGCGTGTGAGGAGTCGGTAGGTCTATTGGTGGGTGTTATGACACGAGCAGAAATAACATTTTTTATGTCTATTCAACTGCAACTTGATTCATATTAAGATACATTTAGTCGTGCGAAATATGTCTATTGGTGAATAAAAGGCTTAACCGTTATATGTTGGTGGATGCATATTCAGAAAATGTTTATATCGAGATTATATGCGAAAAGGTGTGTCCAAATCAGAGCGGAACAAAACTCGATATCTGCGCACCATATAATGGTAATTGAACAACTACATATTTGTTCCTTTTTTAAAAATTGTTAAGAATTGTTATTATCATATCCTTCCGGGTAGGTCCACTAGGTTCTGTTAACTGACTATAATGGTAACTATACTTGCAAACAATAACCCACATTGTAAATGGACCTACACTGTTTGTTTTCAAACCCAGTAGGGTCCATTGAGTGGCTTAACCAGCATTACAGTTTAAAGAAGGAAGTATGCAAAAACGTTCCAAGGTGTTGAAATGTGAACAAGTCCAGTAAATCGTGATTCTATGATCCATGTTCACAGACCTGCTCTACTCCTGGTGCGTAGACCCCTGACGCCTTTCTTCACAACCCAGTGCAGTGGAAAATTGATAAAGACGGCAGAAGGCAGAAACCGTCAGATTTTATCCATTCTGTAACTGCTGTTTTCCATGGACAAATAAAAAGATACCAGTTTCGATATAGCAAGTAAGAGTTGCGGACTCCGTCTTTATCAGTTGTCACCTGTTTCATGGAAATATAATGCCTTGCTTTGCTACCTTGAGAGAGCCCTCTTAACCCCAGTATGTCCTAACAAAAATGCGAAAGATAATTGGGCGGGACTAAGCCAAACCAGTCTATCTATCTATTCCAGAAGAAAAACTCCCCACTGTAAGACGCACTGTTTTGACTGGTTGGGTCTCCTCAGTACGAGAGAAGAAGTCATATCAGACATATGCTTTTGGGTGTGTTGTCAAATGTTTCAACGATTCAATACAACTGCACCTTATGTGGACTATCTGTGCCGCTGATTGCAGTGAGTTATTCTAGATAATTATCTGACCTTAGATAATTATGTTCTTTTGCTAAAATGAATTGACCGTTTAGTTTTCTACATATATTGTAGAAAAACCTCAAAAAAGATGTAGAACGTGCATTCTATACACAAAAGGGGCTCTACATTCATATTGGACCAATGGTCTGTGAATCATTAATACAACAGCTCATAGAGATGTTGCGTTCTTCGGACAATAAGGTCTTAGCTAGAAAGATATGAAAAATATTGAATACCGTATTATGAATTTTAATTCGACATTAACTGAACATCAGCGACATTGGGGCAATTTACTTACCCCTGCCCCATCGCATCCAGTCGCACTTCTCGTCGGTGGATTTGGGTCCGGCCGGTGATTCACTAAGGTAGTTCCTCCGCTTCCACCAGCATGTTCCGCTGCTGCTTCGCTGAGTCCCCAAGGGTCCGCTGAATGCACGAGCCATACCCTGGTGAAGATAAACCGGGATCCGCGACCCATTGTTTTTTACAATGCGTGTTTTTTCCGAATCCGTTTGGGTTTTCGGCGAATGACAAGAAAACCACGCCCATTCGATTTTCCCGTCGCGTGCATCGGCGCCGAGCGCCACAATACGATCGCGTGCGGCAAAATCGCCAGGCAAATCGGGAAAATCGGCGTCAATCGTAAATATTCGGTCCACGTCAGGAAAACGCGAATCGGCCCCTAGTAACATGACCCCCATTGTTGCACGCTAATAAAAGACAGTGCCGTCTTTAAATCCTCCATTGCAACCCATCAGAACCTCACACAGATAGAGAGTAATGGAGTAATGCTCTGGTCATGGGTGAACTCTTACACAATGCTGTGACCATTCAAGAATGTGAAAGATCAGTAGTTTGTCAATCTCTCGTGCATAAGTAGTCAGGTTGAAATTCTTCTTCAGCAATACAGTTAACCATTAACCATGACATATGTCCATTTATTACGGGTTAAATGGTCTTTCTCAGCATGAAAAGTTGTCATTTGATCAGACAAGTCCTAGGAAGCACTCTGATTCATCGCAGTAACGTTGTTAGGATTCATTCATGTATCTACATTTCCTTTATTTTATTGACTGGAATCACTCTTCTTCCACGTATTTATCTTTGCATTTCTTATGCAAAATGAGAATTTCATACTGTTTCAATGCATGTATTTATCGATAATAAAGTGCTTCACAACCGTTCCTTACTTTTTCAACAACTGGCTGTTATGTTTCTTCTTCTGTGTTCTGCTGCTTTCTCTTTTATGTTATAAAGGGCTCTGTCAGATGCAACTGATTTTCAATTAGAATTCTATATGGAAAAAGATTTGAGGCTGTATGTCAAAAAGATAAAAAAAAAAAAAAAATGAAATAGTAAATCAACATGTCGGACAAAAGATGCAGGTCCATCAATTCTGACGTATAAAATTAATAAAAAATCTTTTCTCCCCAAACATTTGATATTTTTTGTTCTACGAAGGCAGTGAGTTTTCTCTCTTGAACTTATTATAGTATCACCCATAGACTTGTGAAGTCTATGGCGATGGTAGAACTGCTCTCCTCTATCTGTAAGGATGCCCCTTGTCTATGTTGAATGGTAGAACCTGAACTGCCGTCTCTCTATCTGTAAAGGAAATGCCCCTGTCCTATGGTGATGGTAGAACCACTATCCTCGAGGTGTAGAGGTGTCCCCTGTCTATGGTGTGTAGAACCACCTCTCTCTCGGTGTGTAGAGGATCCCCCTTTCTATGTTTATGTAGAACCACCTCTCCTCTAGGTTAGGTAGCCCCCCTGTCTATGGTGATGTAGAACCGCCCTCCTCTATCTGTAAAGGATTCCCCCTGTCTCATGGTGATGGGTAGAACCTCCTCTTCTCTATGATTGTAGAAGGCCCCTGCTATGGTATGGGTAGAGCGCCTACTCCCTAGGTGTAGAGGGCCCCTGTCCTATGGGATGGTAGCACCACTCCTCTCCTCTAGGTGTAAGGATGGCCCCCTGTCTATGGTTGATGGTGAACTGCCTCTCCTCTACTCTGTAAAGATGCCCTGTCCTATGGTGATGGTAGACCTGCCTCTCCTCTTGGGGTAAGATGTCCCCCCTGTCCTAATGGTGTGGTAGACCTCCTCTCCTCTAGGTGGATAGACCCGGTGCCCCCTTTCTATGTGATGGTAAACCTCCTCTCCTCTACGGTGTTGGATGCCCCTGGCTATGGAGATGGTAGAACCTCCTCTCTCAGGTTTGTAGCGATGTCCCCTGTCTATGGTGATGGTAGAACCGCTCTCCTCTAGTGTGTAGAGGATGCCCCCTGTCTATGGTGGATGGTAAATCTCCTCTCTCTAGGTGTAGAGGATGGCCCCTTTCTATGGTTGATGTAACCTCCTCTCCTCAGAATGTAGAGGATAGCCCCCTGTCATAGTGTATAACCGCCTCTCCTCTAGCCATAGACAGGGGGCATCCTCTACACCTAGAGGAGAGGAGGTTCTACCATCTCCATAGACAGGGGGCATCCTCTACACCTAGAGGAGAGGAGGTTCTACCATCACCATAGACAGGGGGCATCCTCTACACCTAGAGGAGAGGAGGTTCTACCATCACCATAGACAGGGGACATCCTCTACCCCTAGAGGAGAGGAGGTTCTACCATCACCATAGACAGGGGCATCCTTTACAGATAGAGGAGAGGCAGTTCTACCATCACCATAGACTTCACAAGTCTATGGCTGATACTATATATACGTTCAAGAGAGACCTCAATGCCTTTCTGGGGCTGGATGGAAGGAGCGGGTAGAGGGGTGATGTGTAAATGGTTTTTAATTTGGGAGAATATAATTATTTGTTGTGTAACGTTATGGCTTATTTTTTAATTTACATTTTTACTAAACCGGAATAAAAACTGTATGAAGTAAAGGAGGCGTAATTTTGCTTATGGAGATACAGCAAGATTGCTGGCGCTGTATTCCACCTGTGTCAAGTTGGCTAAGTATCTGACGGTTGTGCCCATCAGGGTCGTCTCAAGGTATCAGTAGGCCCCTAGGTGAAGAGCAAGTGGGACCATTGCAGGGAACATAAATGGCGGCATTAAACATGGTAAGAAGAAACTAGGGAATATTTAGGGAACAGGAGACTATTTTGTCTCCTGTTCCCTAACATTTCCCTAGTTTATCCATTCAGAAAGCCCCCTCTGAGTCGTTTACTTTAATAAGCCCGTTCCCCCCTGGAGTTCTATGGTTACAGCGTTATGTGAAGGGGCCGTCTTGGTTTTAGGGGGCCTCTGGCCGACAGAGCCTTATGGCCCTTTGGGGCGCCCTCCATAGCCACACTGCCCCCCCGTTCCAGCGTGGACATACTGCCCCCCCCAGCCCCATGTGTTATATATCCTCCACCCCCCGGGACACACTGACCCCTCCCCCCCTGTATACACACTGCCCCCCTCCTCCCCCTGTATACCCACGGCCCCCCTCCTTCCCACTTATACACACTGCCCCCCCCCCTCCACTGGTATACACACACCCCCCTCCAGGAAAGAAAAAAGGATACAACTTTCCTCGTTCCACCAAAGCAGCGCGATGAAAGCTCCTTCGTGACTTTGGCATGGGCCTGCCATAAGTGCCGGATTCTGTAGAGGCACACGTGATCCGATACCATCATCATGTGTGCCGGCTCAGAGCGTAGCATACCATGTGGAGTTGCCGCTTCGGGGGAACCAAGAACAGGTGGACTTTTAGATTCCGAGGGGCACACCTCCAGTAGCCCCAGAGCCAGGCCCCTTGCCACAAGTTAGCCAGGTGCTGGCGCTGGCCTGGTTATGATGGGCCCCCCGTACAGCTGGGGTATGATAGTGCTGGCCGCCTCTGACCCTGGTTGTCCCTATGCTCTTCTAGAACAAAGTGGCAGCAGCAGAACTATAGGCTTTCACGTGTTTCGGGTAGCTAAGGGAGTACATTTGCGAAGTTTTCACCACCCTACCAGTTTTCTTACATAATTTCTTAGTGCTGAAGTCATATAAATTGCAAATCCCCTCCCCCTTTCAACAATCTGCACACGTGATACCCCATGGCAGACTTTTATGTGTTTGAGAAATTGTTAAGTGAACCCACCCCCCCCCTTTTTTTATGCATTAAGCCTCTTTGTACATGGAATTAAGATTTAAAGGGGGTTTCTCAGCTGGGATAATAATTTAATAGAATTTATTTTCATATGGAAACATTTCTTCAATTGGATGTTATTTAAAAAAATGTCCTGAGTGAAGATAATTTCTCATAAATCGTAGTTCAGTTATCCCTTGAAAACGAGATAATTCCTCGGTTGGACGACCACCCCTCGCACATTTAAGAAGGAGGGGCCAGAATGCACTATTGAGTACTGCCTGACCTCCTGGAATTCCGCGATCATTTCAACAGGACGGCTGCGGACCTGCAGACCTCTCCGGAACATTTCATATACAAAAATCTTTTGTTTCTCTGTGCAACCTCCACAGGAGGTGGCCGTATCGAGGAAGCCATCTGTTTCCAAGGGCCTACATGGCCAAAAGTTATGAGAAAAATATATTCACACAGGAACATTTTTTTTTAATAACATCCAATTAGAAAGTTAATTTGCAATGAATCCAATTAAATGTAAATGCCTGGATGGAATACCCCTTTAAACTCTGGTGGCACCCATGTCTCTGAGCATGTTTAAGATTAGTTCTACATCGTGTGGACATTGTTCCTTTTTAACTTTTTTTTTAGTGTTTGCATTTTTGCACATTTTTTGCTCGCACGTTTTTGGGTTATTGCATTTTCTTTTGGATCCCACCGCAGTCTTTGCAGTATTCCTAAGAGTATGTCTGTTGCAAGGCAGATGTTTTCTTTGATTTGCACCTTCTTACACCCCCTATTTTTGAGCAAATGAGAACCTTTTTAGGTGACAAATAAAGGCAATGACCCATACGTATTACCATATATGTCTTAGGATGTGTCTAAAAAACGTCTTTTTTTAAAAATAAAAAAAGAGTGTCCCAACCAACAAAGAACAGAAATTCTACCCTAAGAATACCATGGTCTTATATTTCGATGTAATATGTATATTATCCTCCAGAGGGGGTTTATATTTGTGTTATGTTAATTAGTATGGCCATTACCTATTATTTTCCAATTGGTAGCCTTCAAAAAGTTTTTTTTTTCAAAATTTGTCCATACTAACTACACTCAATACATAAGCATTTAAGTATGCGACGTATCCATCCATGCACATAATCGGTGCTAGGACCCATAACATCAAAGTCTTTCAATTTATCAAGAGGCCAATCGTGCCCGCAAGGCAATGAATGTTCAGTGACCTTGTTAGGACAGAAAGGTCCCTACATTCAACGAAAAAGGAAGAGTTGGTCACCAATCCACCTGATTAACACCTCCTGTGTATAACTACTTTACAGAGCAGCTACATTGCATCTTTCAATTAATAATATTTATACATCTGTAAACTCTCAGGCAATGTCATAAGTAATTGAAAAGTAGAGCCTTGGATGTACCCAAGCTACCCAGGAATGGGATATAAGACAAAAACCACACGTCAGGGCACCATGCGCAACTGAGTAGGAGAATGAGGCAGAAAGAGATTGCAATATTTAACACAGTTGTGCCTTATTTCAGTATCTTGGAAAATCACCCGAGCCCCGACATACCCAGCAGTGAGACAAAAACGGGAAAATGTTGGCACAAAATGATTCCGTATGGTCTGGCTCCTTTCTGCCTCCATCACGTTGAACCTCCTATCTTTGGTTGGGTCAGAATGTAAATGACGACAAGTATGGCTGATTCAGTCAAGACTTTGGTTCACTATTTACTTCAGCGGTTGCCTTTACATTCCCGAGTCGGTTATGGCTGTGATGTACTACAGAATATTCAAAGCTGCTAAGCGAAAGCGAAGTCCAAACACAAGTTTGCTGGATCCCGCGATCAGAAGAAAAGCGACAGGAATGATTGTGGCCAAATGAGTGGTAAAAAATACACCAAAAAGAATCGAAGAAGAAAAATGTACAAATCTATGCCAAATTAATGAAAAATGACAGAAGAAAAAAACATTTCCATTTTTAAACATGGAACGAAAGACGGCTACCAACATTGGGATTAGCGTAGGGGCTTTCACTGTATGTGTTACCTTTTGTATACTTTCAACTGCAAGGACACCATTGAGCTTGGAACCGCGGTGAAGCTGTCAGCTGGTATTCACCTTGTGGATGGAAAGGACATTTTTTTTTGGCTGGGATATGCAAACTCTTGATCACTCCTTCATTATGCTTTTTTAACAGAGACCTGGAGAACAAACTAAGCGAAATCTATTACAATTGAGGGTACGAAATATAACAGGAAGCTGTCCGCTTGCAGGGATGCACGGGCTTTGAAGCTTGCAGAAAGGCATGTATCATACCTTGTAAGAATATATTCTTTAAATTCTATATTACCTCATCTGTGTTGGTGCATAGGACCTGAACCACAATCTCATCCAGTCTGTGTGCCAAACATTTCGGTCAGGGTCCCAAACTAGAAATTGGACTGCAGCCATAAGTTCATGGGTTCCAGCACTCAAATTCACCCCTCCAAAAACTAAAATTTACAATTCTGCCCCACAGGGCCGCAGGACAAGGCAGGTAGCAGTTAAAGGGGTGTGAACATCTGCAAATTGGTGTCGGCACTGATCATGGGTGCCTATACCTTAACTGCCGCGGGTCAAGTAACTTTGCTGTCATTTAAAGGGTGACACTGATCTGTGCCAGCGCACAAATAATGAAGTTAACGGTATCATACTTTCAGCAAATAAATTGATATTGTGTGTGTAATGAAAAGTTATACAGTTTTCCAATATACTTTCTGAATTCATTCCTCCGGTGTATACAATCTTCTGTTTGCTGGCCTTAAATCCTTAGTTGAGGCAGCCTGGAAAGAAAAGGCTGTAGTGACCGGTAATTTTGGTGGACAATTTTTGTAAGCGACGTTGTTTAAAGGGACATAACTTTTTTGTTTGATTGCTACCTTAAAAATGTTGCTGGTTTTTGAAGGGACACATAGAGACTAGTTTTAAAAAAAGTAGTAAAAGTAAAAAAGATAATTCCTTTTATTTTTGAGGGTGTTGTGTTTTGTTGTTTAAAAGTATTTTTTGTCGTTTATAAGTGACTTTTTTTTTTGTCAAATTTCCAAATAACTTACAACTGAACATTATGTAATGAATTCCCTATTGTTGTGGTCATTTGATATAATATTTATAGGTCTCAGGCAAAATGGTGGCGACTATGGCGATGCTTTTTAATTTGTAGAGGGGAATTTTATTTTTATTATATGGGGAAATGTCATTGTAAATTTTGGGTGTAATTTTATTTATTAATATTTTTGTGTGAATGTGTGATTTGACTTGGTTATGTATGTCCCCAATTGAAGGTGTGAAAGATCCTCCCTTTTTTACTTTTTTTCTTTACAAAGTGTTTTCCCACGCACCGAGGCATCTATAAGGCCCCAGTTACAGAGGAAGGAAAAACCAACAACCTGGACTGGAGATTATTATCAGAGGGGACTGGGTCTAATGAAGAAGCCCAGCAGCTCTGGTAACCCCTGTGACCGGCGGGGGGCGGTGGGAAGGTGAACGCAAGAAATATGGAGCCGTGATGGCGTCCTCTGTGGCATTGCGTGTCTTCAGTGTATTGGCTGTGAGGAGCGAGAAGGAGAAAGTAAGGTAATAAAACAGCCGCCTCCCTTCTCACCGAGAACAGAGATTACCCGGATGACCAGGTCCGTGCTCCGGCGAATGCGTCTAAAGTCCCGCGGGTGTGGTCCGAGACGAGATTAATAGAAAGCTTCTAATGCTTACATCCGTGCATAGACAATAGTATCCATCGGTCATGTAGAGTGTCACACTAGGATGCCCACGAAGAGACGGTATTACGTCAAAGAGAGTAATCAGAAACAGTCGGCACCTGCTTGTGAATAGCAGAAAGACCATAGGACAGGTTTCTCTCAAAACCAATAAAGCTTCATGTTTTTATGATAGGTAGGCAGAGATGTAGGAATTAATACACCAATCGCATACCTTGCATCAACTTTTCATTACAAAACAGACACCATATAAATTAGTTTGCAGAAAGTGCTGACAACCCCTTTAAACATACAACTATATATATGTACTATTTTAAGTGTACAAAAAGACAGAACACATTAAAGAATTTTTCTGGTTGTCTAGTTAGGGATTTCATCTCATATAATTATTGATAGACGAAAACCCAACACATGTCGATCAGGGGGATTTATTAATGCATTTGCAACCAGAATGTCTCTTCATTCATTGGGTCGGAAGTAGACTTCTCCTTAGGCTGGAGTTCACACGACGGGTGCCCGCCGTAAGCGTCGCACGAGGGCACCCGAGCAGCGGCCACGGGGAGAGGAGGAGGGGTGGGGAGCGTAGTCACTCGCCCCTATCCATCGGGATATATTTATGGCGGAACGACCGCAGTCGTATGCTAAAAAAATAGGACATGTCCTATATGTTTCAAGGGGGCACGGAGCAGTACGTGCATGTGGTGCGGCACCGTACCGCTCCGTGGGCGCCGGCGAAGCCAGCCCATGTCCCGTCTATGGGGATCGTTAGATCGGCCGTATTTAGGTCGGCCGTATATACGGCTCACCCTTGCGGTAGTGTGAAGGCAGGCTTACAAAAGAACATGCTAATAACAAACAAAGGGGCTTGCATTGTAGTGGTGATGAGACTACAGCTATGGTTGTTTCCATGGGGGGATTCTGAGGGAAGGAAATATCTAAGTTGTTTTCCGCATGAGGATAAGAAAAACATTCCGCTTTTGTGGTACATTTGTAAAGGCAGCCCAACCTTAACATCAAGCATGGCTTTATAAGCTAATGACAGGATCATTGATTAAAGCCACCACCGTATGTACAAAAGAAACAGTTGTGGGCATGAGGGCCAGAAACGGAATGATGATTGATCTGCTGAACACATCCATCTTAGCAGGCAGTATGTAACGTGCGTTATTAAGACTGTATTACATGTATACGGCGGTACGTGGAGTCATGTGACCAGTGCGATAGGGTGTATAATTTCTGTAATAGTAGCTGTAACTGTGAATCACATGGTTAGTATGGAGTAATGTGTATGTTGAAGACTTATACTTCAAGGTTAGGGATCAACAATGTGTGTTGTGCATATAATGCGAGGAGAGCGTTCAGCTAGATTTTGGCTGCTGTTCGGCTGGGACTTACTAGATGGCTGGTGGATTTGTGAAGCGCTCAAAATTGATGGATTGTGAGGCAAAAGCTTCTTGGCCTATAGTGTTACAACAGAAAGTTCCTGGTCCCTTCAGGAGAACCTGAGAGTGAGTTTATAAGAAGAGCTGATAATTTACCAGGTCTCACTCAGGAGGCAGGAATCCAGCATAAAATGTTCATATTCATTGTGGGAAGTTTTTGTTTAAACTACATTTGCATAGCGTGCTAAAATTTTGGCAGGATGTGAATGGTGGTATGCTTAAAACCACTAAAATTTCATAAATCACATGAACAGATGATATACCCCGCTATGAAGGGATTTATGAACTGTAATCAGGAAAGAACGTATTTTCAATATTTGAAGATTCTTAAGACAGATGTCAGACACTGCCCATCAAACCGCGCAACAACAACCCAAGTGGTTGCGCAGCGCAGAATAGGTAGGTGGGGAGGATCTCACCCTGCGACCCCGTCAGGCTGCTAAGGCCTGCTAAAGGCAGATACTCCTCCCTGGGAAAGGGCGAACCCCTATTCAAGAACCTAAACGTGACGGTCCTGTTAGGACCCTTGCAAACGTGACAGGAAAACCTACTTCATCTGGGCAGGGGCTTTGCTGGATGGTGGATAGCGGAAAGGTAACGGAATACAGAATAATACAGAGATAGGTCCATGGTTCACGCACTGGTAACTTGAGTATTACGCCGACCCCTGATGGAAGCACAGGTCACTGGCGAAACATGTCGGGTGGGGGGCTAATTCTCACTTTATTTAAAATTGCAGTGGTCATGAGAGGTGATTACCTTGCTCTGTAGGCTCGGGAATAGGATTAGGGTCTCGTGGAGCTGTGGTCACACAATAGATTTCTGTAAATGGCTGGATATAATTGATCGCATTACACAGGAATCAAACGCTAGGGGTTAAATGATAATAACACCATAGCGTTCAGGTTGTATATTCGAATACTAGCTACAATCACCTTTTCAACATCTTACCTGACTGACCTATTACCTGTATTGGATGGGGGGTGTTACCCAATCCCCCCCCCCCCCCGATGGGGAGGGAAGACTAGCCAGCACACTCGGATGTAATACATATAGTGTTAGACATGACCTGATACTATAATAGGCCACTAATCTAGGCACTTTTGCTTTTTAGTACCATATTGTTTTGGAGCACAAGGTCACGGTCCATACTCTACCTCTATACTTATTTGAAAAATAAAAGCTAAGTTTTAACTGCACTTTTATTGTAATAGATTGGCCTCTTTTGGCCGTTCCACAGGCCTGGTTGGTTTGTATCAAACTGGTAACAGAAAACGACCTTAGACGACAGGAGAGGGGTCACACTAGGAGATAAACAATATGAGGGGCAAACAACAGACTACAGACAGACAAGCTGCGTCAAAACAAAACCGGGTCAAAAACCAAAGCGGAATGGCACAAAGGTACAGATTCAGTTAGCACAATAGAATGGATGGTAGGGCAAAGCAGAAGTCACTACCACGAATGCAAGAAAACCCAAGAGACTAGATACACAGATAGATGGCAAAATAAACCAAGCAATAATGAAGGCTGCACAGAATATAGAGCAGTATAGAACATACTCACAGCACTGACTGGCTCAGCGTCATCACTCACACCGCAGCTGCAGGCAAAACTAGAGGACCACACCCAGCTTCTCCAGGGATCAGAAATGGAGCTGTAATCACAGGCATGCTCGGGTGTGGTTTTCCAGCAGAAGCTCAAACCTGATCCCATTCGAAACAATTTGCGAGTTCTGACAGACAAGTTCTGTTCTTAATGGACGGGCACATAGAAAGGTTGGTGCCATATATGTAAAATAATGTTAAAGGGCCCAAAACGACCGTGTAACATTGTTTTGTGAAAAAAAAAAAAATTCTTTGGAGGGAGGGGGTGGAGGCGGTTCATTAGCGACTGCTGTCTTGAGTATCCATAGGCAAATACTTATGACATGTCACCAGCATGGGTTTAGATGGATCGGGTTCCTATGCAGATCATCTGATGGCTTCTATGAGGAAGTCCTTGACTAGATGGGGGACGATACGGATATTGTATTTTTAGATTTTCCAAGGCATTTGATATTGTACTGCATTTGAGTTGGTGGCCATAAAAATAAGATGCTGCTAACGCAAGGCAGACATTGGGATGATCAATAGAGTATTTATTCTTTATCGAACTCATGGTAAGGACCACTGAGGTGTACAATTTGGGACACCAGTGTTATAAAAAATACATGGTTAAATGGGACATATAGGCAAATGAAGAGAATGGTGGACTTGAATACAATGATAGAATTCTAAACTTATATAGCTCAGAAAATAAAAAAGCAGGGGAGATTCATTACATGTACAAATACCTGAATGGTCAGTACAAAGATCCTAGAGAAGAGCGGTTCCATCAAGGCCATCTCCACCCGGGGATTCACCAATAGACAGGGGATCCTACTTACAACCTAGGAGAGAGGCAGCCACATCATACGGGGCATCCTACACTGGAGTGAACATAAATAGAAGGCGGGCAGTTAATCTAGGCCCTCAAACCCACTTATATTAAGGAAGCAAGCGCAGTACTAAACCATTTCTCTGCAGGGGCTATCATCCTCTACACTAGAGGAGAGGTGGATTCTACCATCACACATAGGACAGGGGGTATCCTCAACACCTAGAGGAGAAGTGAGTTATACAATCACCAGTAGGACAGGGGACATCTACACCTAGAGAGAGAGGCAGTTACATCCATAGACAGGAGCATCCTCTGACACATAGAGGAGAGGCAGCTCTACCATTCTCATAGACAGGGGGCATCCGCTACACCTAGAGCGAGAGGGGATCTACCATCACCATAGACGGGGGCATCCTTATCACCTAGAGAGAGAGTGATTTCTCCATCACATAGACAGGGGTTCATCCTCAACCTAGAGAAGAAAGGTGGTTTACCATCACCAATAGACTGGGGAGCATCTACACCTAGAGGAGAGGGGTTCTACCCATCACCTAGACAGGGGGCTCCTCTACATCTAGAGGAGAGGCGTTCTACATCTATCATAGAAAGGGGGCATCCCTCTACACCTCTAGGAGAGGAGTTACCATCAACCCATAGACAGGGGCACCTCTACACCTGAGGAGAGCGGTTCTACCATCCACCATAGACAGGGGCATTCCCTAAACCTGAGAGAGGCAGGTTCTACCACATCCATAGACAGGGGAGCATCTCAACACCAGAGGAGAGGAGGTTGCTACCATCTACCATAGCAGGGGCATCCCTACACCTAGAGGAGAGGAGGTCTACCATCACCATAGGAGGATCTACCTAAGGCGGGAACCATGGAAGGGACTCTCTACCCCTAAGAGGAGAGGCGGTTCTACCATCACCATAGACAGGGGCATTTTACAGAGAGAGGAGAGGCAGTTCTACCATCACCATAGACAGGGGGAACTCCTTACACCTAGAGGAGAGGGTGTGGTTCTACCATCACCATAGGACAGGGGCTCCTCTACAC
>CM033651.1:57217621-57312509 GCA_019512145.1 Engystomops pustulosus
GTAGAACAAAAAATCAAATGTTTGGGGAGAAAAGATTTTTATAATTTATACGTCAGAATTGATGACCTGCATCTTTTTCCGACATCTGAATATACTATTTCATTTTTTTTTTTTCTTTTATCTTTTTGACATACAGACCTCACAATCTTTTTCACATATAGCAATTCTAACTTGAAAATCAGTTGCATCTGACAGAGCCCTTTAAACATAACACCAAACAGCCAGAAACGAGAAGAAGAAACATAACAGCCAAGTTGTTGAAAAAGTAAGGAACGGTGTGAAGCACTTTATTATCGATAAATAATGCATTGAAACCGTATAAATTCTCATTTCTGCATAAGAACTGCCAAAGATAAATACGTGGAAGAAGAGTGATTCCGTCAATAAAATAAAGGAAATGTAGATACATGAATGAATCCTCAACGTTATGGATGAATCAGATGCTTCCTATGGAACTCTGTCTATCAATGACAACTTTCAGTGCTGGAAAGACCAGTTTAACCGTAATAAATGGACAATGTCATGGTTAAATGGTTTAACTTTTGCTGAAGTAAGACATTTTCACCTGACATACTTATGCACGAGAGATTGCACAAAACTACCTGATCTTTCACATTCTTGAATGCACAGCATTTGTGAAGAGTTCACCCAGACCAGAGCATTACTCCATTACTCTCTATTGTGTGAGTTTCTGAGGGGTTCAATGAGGATTATAAAGAGCACTGTCTTTTTTAGGTGCACACAATGGGGGTCATTTACTAAGGGGCCGATTCAGCGTTTTCCTGACGTGTGTACCACGAAATTTACGATTGCGCCGATTTCCCTGTTGCCATGGCGATTTTGCCGCACGCGAGCGTATTGTGGCGCCTCGGCGCAGATGCACGCGACGGGAAAAAATCGAAGGGCGTGGCTCTGATAGTCTGAAAACCCAAAGGATTCGGACAAAAACGCATTGTAAAAAACAATGTGTCGCGGGGATGCTCGGCTTATCTTCACCAGGGTATAGGCCTCGTGCATTCAGCGGACCTTGGGGACTTCAGGAGCACAGCGGAACATATGGTGGAACAGCGGAGGAGAATACCTTAGTGAATCCGGCCGACCCAAATCCACCGAGAGAACGTTGCGACTGGATGCGATGGGCAGGGGTAAGTAAATATGCCCCAATGTGGCTGATGTTCAGTTAATGTCGAGATAAATTCATAATACGGTATTAAATTTTTCATACTTTTCTAGCTAAGACCTTATGTGTCCAGAAGAACGCAAATCTCTCTATGAGCATGTTGTATTAATATCACAGACCATGGTCCAAATATGAATGAGAGCCCCTTTTGTGTATAGAATGTGCACTTCTACATCTTTCTTTGAGGTTTTCTACAATATATTAGAAACTAAACGGTCAATTCATTTTAGCAAAAGAAATTAATTAATCTAAGGTCAGATAATTATCTAGATACACTCACTGCAATTCAGCGCACAGATAGTCCAAAGGTCATGTTGTATGTGAAAGCGTTGAACATTTGAACAACACACTCCAAAAGCATATGTCTGATATGACTTCTTCTCCTTCGTACTGAGGAGGAACCCAACCAGGTCAAAAAGTGCTGTCTTACAGTTGGGGAGTTGTTCTTCTGGAATAGATAGATAGACTGGTTTGGCTTAGTCCCGCCCAATTATCTTTCGACTTTTTGTTAGACATACTGGGGTTAAGAGGGCTCTGTCAAGGTAGCAAAAGAAGGCATTATATTTCCATGAACAGGTGACAATTGATAAAGACATAAGTCCGCACTCTTATTGCGTAATCGAAACTTGTATCTTTTATTTGTCATGGAAAACAGCAGTTACAGATATGATAAAATCTGACGCGTTTGCTGCCTGGCCGTCTTTATCAATTTTCCACTGCACTGGGTGTGAAGAAAGGCGTTCTAGGGGTCTACGCACCAGGAGTAGAGCAGGTCTGTGAACATGGATCATAGAATCCACGATTACTTGGACTTTGTTCCATTCAACCCTCGGAACAGTTTTGCATACTTCCCTCTTTAAACTGTAATGGTACTGGTAAGCCACTCAATGGACCACTATGGGTTTGAAAACAACAGTGTAGGTCCATTTACCAAGTGGGTATTGTTGCAAGTATGTTACCATTATATCAGTTTAACATGAACCGTAGTGAAACCTACCTCGAAGGATATGATAATAACAATTCTTAAAATTTGTAAAAAAAGGGGAACAATATATGTAGTTTGTCATTACCCTATTATATGAGGGCAGGATATCGAGTTTTGTTCCGCTCTGATGTTGGACACAGCACTTTTCGCATATATCTCATATTACAACATTCTGAATAGCATCCACCACATATAACGGTTTATAGCTCTTTTATTCACCAATAGACATATTTCAGCAAGGACTATAATTATTAACTATGAATCAAAGTGCAGTTGAATAATACATGTAAAAAATGTTATTGCTGCTCGGTCATAAACACCCACAAAGACCTACCGACATCCTCACACGCAATCATGTTATCTGAAACATCTTTTAAGATTTAACAAATAGATGGGTAATTGACGAACGCTGCGGATTGGTAAATCTAAAAAACTATGTGTCCTGAATTCACAATGGCATCAATCTTTTATCAAAGGCCTCCGTTATTCATGGCCAAACTTTCTAAAATGTCAGTTTATGGGGTTGCTTATTCAGGGCTTTCATTCATCATAGTAAATTTGTAGGACGTTCCAATATGACCCCCAACTAACAAGCTAGGAACAATTAGTGATTTATGCTTGAGGAAATTGGTAGGGCCATCGAAAGAAGGAAAATGATTCGGGTATAAATGCCCATAAGCTTATAATTTGATTGGCGCTTGTATTTATCATCTTAAGAGACGTGACAATGACAAATGAACAAGGCAAATTGGCAAACAGTCTTACCACTGCATCATGTTTTTCTGCCTTTCTGAAAGAAATTAAGACTAACTGAGCTTAATACAAACTATTCTGAAATTCTAAACACGTGCATTGTCTTCTAGGAGGTGCTGCAGTGCAAGGCTTGTAGCACAGAAACTGGTGGTTAGTGGAAGTGAGGTTTTAGATGTATACAGGCTTCTAAGTATACAGCATCACGTTCATACAGTATACAGAACTCAGAGATGGGGTCTTGATTTTCTCACATTTTTTGACATGTATAGGCAGCATTCTATACTTAAGGGCTCATTACAACAGCCAGTGCTGTTCCGGACCAGATCCCGCAAAACAAGGCCAGGCGGAGGAGGTGGGGAGGAGTGAAGCGCTTCACTGCCTGATCCTCCATAGGCAGATGAGCGGCCACATGAAGTGAGGGAAGCACCGTGTGCTCATCGTGACGGGACAAGCGCCATAGATGTTATGAGGGCTGTGATCTGAGGGATAGGCATAGATGAAGCATGCCGTATGGTTTCCCCGAGAGTGCATTGTACGACAATAATGCACTGTTGCGCGTCAATAAGATCGGAGCATAGAGGAGAGGCTGCTCTACCATCACCATAGACAGGGGGCATCCTCTACACCTAGAGAAGAGGAGGTTCTACCATCACCATAGACAGGGGCATCCTTTACAGATAGAGGAGAGGCGGTTCTACCATCACCATAGACAGGGGGCATCCTCTACACCTAGAGGAGAGGTGGTTCTACCATCACCATAGACAGGGGGCATCCTCTACACCTAGAGGAGAGGTGGTTCTACCATCACCATAGACAGGGGACATCCTCTACACCTAGAGGATAGGTGGTTCTACCATCACCATAGACAGGGGCATCCTTTACAGATAGAGGAGAGGCAGTTCTACCATCACCATAGACAGGGGCATCCTTTACAGATAGAGGAGAGGCAGTTCTACCATCGCCATAGACTTCACAAGTCTATGGCTGATACTATATATACGTTCAAGAGAGACCTCAATGCCTTTCTGTAGAACAAAAAATCAAATGTTCTGGGGAGAAAAGATTTTTATAATTTTATACGTCAGACTTGATGGACCTGCATCTTTTTCCGACCTGATATACTATTCATTTTTTTTTTTTTTTTATCTTTTGACATACATGCTCAACTCTTTTTCACTATAGCATTCTACTTGAAAATCAGATTGCATCTGACAGAGCCCTTTAAACATAAAAAGCCAGAACATCGAAGAAGAAACATAACAGCCAAGTTGTTGAAAATGTAGGAACGTGTGAAGCACTTTTTATCGATAAATCATTGCCATGAAACAGTATAAATTCTCATTTTGCATAAGAACTGCAAAGATAAATACGTGGAAGAATGAGTGATTCAGTCAATAAAATAAAGGAATGTAGAATACATGAATGAATCCATAACGAGATCTTTGCACTGTCCATTTTTTTGTATTGCGATTGCCTAAATAAAGAACATTTTTAATGAAGTTACGTGGAGGTGTATGAAGTGCTGCCAAACCGTGCTTTGCTATTTAAATATTCCCTAGTTCATCATTTCAGACAGCCCCCTCATGGTTACTTTATATAAAGCCCCTCTCACCCCCATGGATTCCTTATGTACAGAGTTATGTGGGTCCCCCAACAGCTCTGGTCCCCGGATCTTTGCCGGGTATGCTAGTGCTGGCGCCTGCCCTGGTTTCCCTACTGCTTACTAGTACAAAGTGGCAGCAGAACTATAGGCTTTTCAGTTTTAGGGTAGCTGGACCTATTCATTAGAGACCCTTTGCTATATGGGATTAAGATTTAACTCTGGTGGCCACCCATTTCTCTTGCGCATGTTTAAGATTATTCCACACCTTGGTGGACATGTTACCAACAAAGAAAATTCACACCATCAAGAATACCACATGTTCTTATGTATCTTAGACTGAGATATCTACAATGATAGATGTCCCTCCTTGAGTGGAGTCCACTTGTGGTAAATTCAGGTTATTGGAAACACCCTTGTCTATGTAATATCACACAGCTGACATTGTATATCAAAGCCAAAGCCAATCCCTGAGATGGAAAGAGCTGTCTGTAGGGCTGAAAGAGAGGGTTCTGTGGACACAGATCTGGAGAAAACTTGAGCTCCAGACATCCAGACAACTACCATAAGGTCAACCACTACTGCAGTGCCTTTACTTGGTAAAGGACACATAAGAGCCCAGAAGTTTGCAAAAACAGCACCCAAGGGGCTCTGATATTGTGGGAAAGATGACTTTTTTTTACTTTTCTCTAAGGAAATTAAGATTGAATTTCTGTGGCTTCAACTCCAAGCATTATGGGGCACATTTACTTACCCGGTCCCGCGAGTTCACTAAAAAACATTGCCGATAATGCACTGTGTGCGACTCACTAAGATTGTGAACCCGATGTCCTGCATGTGTCTCTTCTCCACTCAGGTCCGCCGGAGTTCACCTTCATCTTCCTGGTGTAAGTACATTGTCTTGCGACACACTTTGAAAGTTAAATCCCGCGCTCAGTCCCAATCAGTCGGATTGTTCAATGGCACGTCCCCCCAATCTCTGGCGCATGGAAGCAAGTGCTGCTGCACCACAACACAATTGCGTGTGACACAATCCCAGAGCAAACCCCTGTTAAATATCTGTCAAAGCTGCACAAATCCCGAAAATAGTGAACAGTCCGACAAAAATGTGATCCGCGACCCTTAGTAAATAAGCCCCTATGTCTTGAGAAAACCAAGCACTACTCACCACCAATCGATTACTGCCACTACAGAGAAGCATGTTAGCAGTGGTATTATTCTAGAGACAGGAAGCGTTCAGTGGCTGGGACAAGGAGACTTTTCAAGGTTATAGGAGAGCTGAATAGTGCAAATATAGAAATATTTCTACATTTTTATTGAAAACCTGATCCATGCTCTGGACCTCAAACTAGGTCAAAGGACCACCTTACAACAAGACAATGACCCCAAAGAGAACTCTAAGGCCCGTTCCACACTTGCGAGTGTGATGCGATGAACTCGCATCACACTCGCAACGCATGCTGCCGGGAACGCGCGGCCCGAACGCTGCACCGCGGGAGTGAACTCAGCATGTCTTTGAGTGGCCCATTGAGAACCCTGACCTGAACACATTTGAATATCTGGATATGGCAGTCCCCTGATAATCCCCATCCAGCCTGACAGATCCCAAAAAAGATCTGTAGGGAACTATGACAAAAATCAAAGGCTGTAATCACTGCCAAAGGAACTTTAGGTAAGTTCTCAGTAAAGGTTCTGAATACCAACATCAATGCAATAGTTTCGTTTTTCTTGTTTATTAAATTAGAGGTTTTAGTTGTCTAACATTTCTCTATCATAATCTCATTATGGGGTATGGAGTGCAGATTAATAGGGAAAATGTGATTTTTTTTTAATTTTAGCACAAATGTAGTCTGCATTATGAAGACTTTCCAAAAGAATTGTGCTCAATTTACAGGAGTATTACCCTGCATGTCCTGGTACCATAAAACTCCGGGTCTATACATGTTATGTACAATTAGAATCTTTTGACATCTAAGATTGTTAAAGTTAATAAAGCATAAGTAAAAACTGACCCAGCCAATCCTCTGCCAGGAATGTACCAGAATAATCACCAAGCCTACAGCTCTGGTGGAGAGCGCTGCTCACTCCCGCCCCTCTCCATAGGGATATATGGTGCACGGCGCCGTATGCCCTAAAAAAATAGGACATGTCCTATTTTTTCACGGGGCACAGAGCAGTACGGTGCCGCACGTGTGCTGCACCGTACCGCTCCCGTAGGGGGCCACGCGCCCATTGCCGTCTATGGGGGACGTATATCGGCCGTATATACGTCGGCCGTATATACGTCCCCCTTGCGGTAGTGTGAATGCAGCCTTACAAAGACATTGCTAATAAAGGCCGCCTTGTAGGTGTGTGGAGACTTACAGCTATTGGTGCTCCATTGGGGGATTCTGGGAAATATCTAATATGTTTTCCAGCATGGGATAAGAAAAACATTGCCTCTTTTGTTACTTTGTAAGGCAGCACCTTTAACATCAAGCATGGCTTTATAGAAGCCTAATGACATGATGCATGATTAAAGCCAAACCAGTATGTACAAAAGAAACAGATTGGAGAGAGGAGAGTGATTTTATCTGCTGACACATCCATCTTAGCAGGCAGTCTGTATAGTAGTTATAAGACTGTATTACATTATAGGTCTATCTGTGTAACAGTGCATAGGTGTAATAATTTCTGTATAGTTAGCTGTAACTGTAATACATGTTAGTATGGATGTAATGTTGATGTTTAATTTATCTGTCAGGTTGGGGTCACATGTGTGTTGTATAATGCTGAGGAGAGGCTTCAGCCTGAGATTCTGTGTCCTGTTCGGCTGGATTACTAGTGGTGGTGGATGTGAAAGCGCTCAAAATGATGGAATTGTGAGGCAAAGCTTCTCTGGCCTTAGTTTACAACCAGAAAGTTCCTGTCCCCTTCAGGAGAACCTTGAGATGATTTTATAAGAAGAGCTGATACATTTACCAGGCTTCATCTCAGGCTAGGAAGAATCCAGCAAAATGTCATATTAATTGTTGGAAGTGTTTAAAACTACTTTCCATAGCTGTGCTAAAAATTTTTGGCCATGTAACATTGGTGTTATGCTTTAAAACCACTAAAATTTATAAATCACTAGACACAGATGATATACCCCCGCCTACTGAAGGATTTATGAACTTTAATAGACAGAACAGTATTTTCAATATTTGAAGATTCTTTAAAGACAATGTCAGCACCTGTCCATCAACCGCGCAACCACAACCAAGGTTTGCGCTAGCTGTCAGACTAGGTAGGTGGTGGGGATCTCACCCTGCGACGTCCCGGCTGGCTAAGGCCCTGCCTAAAGCAGATACTCCGCCCTGGAAAGGGCGAACCCACTATCAAGTACCTAACTGACGGTCCCTGAGTGACCCTTCAAAGTGACAGGAAAACCTACTTCATCTGGCAGCTGCTGGATGGTGGAGCGGACAGGTAACCGGAATACAGATATAGGTCAGTGTTCACACTGGTAACAGAAAACGACTCTAGCATACCGGAAGATGGGTCACACTAGGAGATACGACTGATGTGACAACAACAGATACAACAGACAAGCTGATCAAACAACCGGGTCAAAACAAGTGGCGACAAGGTAAACAGATGGCGTATGCAAATAAATGGTCGGTAGCAAAGCAGAAGTCATACACAGAATAGCAAGAAACCCAGATCATACTAGATGACAACAGAGTAGACCTGCAATAACCCTCACTAATGAGGGCTGCACAAAATATTAAGGCGTAATAGACACTACACCTCCATCACTGAACTGTCAATCAGCCGTCCATCATCAATAAGCCAGGCAGCGGCAGCAAACCGATCAGAACCACCCAGCTTTCCCAGGATCAGAAATGGAGCTGTCATCACAGCAGCCTGGTGTGGTTTATTACAGCCGAAGCTGAAAAACCTGATCCCATCCGAACATTTTGCGAGTTTCTTACAGACAAGTTCTGTTCTAAATGACTTGCACTTGAAATTTGGTGCCAATATTTAAATAAGATTAAGAGGCCAAAATATTAACAATCTTTTTTGGTAGAGAACAAAAACATTTTGGTAGTAGGGGTGTTGGAGGCGGTGTCATTAGAGATAAAGCTTGGTATTACTTGGAGTATCTCAATGCAAATAACCTTATGCATGTCACACCGCGATGTTTATGATTGATTCGGTCCTATCTGAGTGTAGCCGAGTCATAACTCCAGAACCTTGCTAATACTCGGAAAACGTCAATTATATTAGACATACATCTGACAACGGTCAGTTGCTCGGGCCTAGGAGCAAACCCCCAAAGAGTATTTGCCACTCTTCGATACGACGCTTAAATTTTTATAAAAAAAGAAAGGTGAAGAACATAAAGATACAATATGCCATTTATTTATGTTTATTGTAAATAAAATGAACGGACAAATGCAACTTGCCGATTTTCGGGAAAATCTGTCATCTTTGTCGAACGCGTGCAGCTGTGTTCTCCGCATAGATTTACGTATTCTGTAGAGCGACAACAACAGAACGCCAGACGTCAGCGAGGAGGAATTGCGAGGGGGCGGAACGAGTTGAGAAGGAGGTGGGAGGAGGGGGAAAGAAAAAGAGGAAAGGGAGAGCGGGCAGGAGAAAGTAACGACAAGACTTAGAGAGCTCATTTTGGACGATCTGCATTGTTCTTCACACCTTGTTTCTTCATACATTGCGGTCGACACCGTCTGCCGGGTGTCTCCTGACAGATCGCGATTCCGGATACCTCGTGCAGAACGTTTCTCCGCATTTATTTAAGAACATTGTGTGAGACACTTCCAGTTTTTCCCCAACATCTTGCAGTTTTTCTTCACCTTTTTTCTTCAAGACTATTGCGGGCGGTGTTTTCCCGCCATGTTTTAAGAACAATTGTGTGAATACCTGCAGATGTTTGGACTCTGCAATTTTTCCACTTTGTTCTTCAAATACTTTGCGGAACCCGTTCTGCACGCTTCTCCGGGACTCTCGTCTCTTCCGAGACCCCGGTGCAGCTTGTTTCTCCGCATAGTATTTGAAGAACATATGTGTGAGCCACTCAGATGTTTCCACATCTGCAGTTTTCTCACACATATTTTTCTTCTACTATTGCGGAGACACCGTCTGCACGCGTTCTCCGGAACAGATTGCCGATGTTCCGAACATTCTGCATGTTCGCCTGTGTTCTTTCACTTTTCTTCATTAATAAATGTTTTAATTGTATCTTTTTACTGTTCTTTCACTTTTTTTTAAAATTATCCCTCGTTATCGAGCAGGCAAATACCGTCCGAGCAACGAGCCGTCCGGTGTGCTACTCTCGACTGACATCAGCTCGTACGATATACTCGCTCATCATCTATATCGGACCGATCCATCATAAACCCATCTGGGACATGTCATAAAGGTTATTTCATTGAGATACTCAAAACACATCTCTAATGAACCGC
Source organism: Engystomops pustulosus (assembly GCA_019512145.1). NCBI lineage: Eukaryota > Metazoa > Chordata > Amphibia > Anura > Leptodactylidae > Engystomops > Engystomops pustulosus. The sequence goes on from CM033651.1 coordinate 57,227,584, forward strand.
CTCCAACCCCCTCCTCCCAAATGTTTTTTTTTCACAACAGATTTACTCTTTTTTGCCTTTAAACTTATTTAATATTGCAGCCCCCCCCTCCTCCAAACTTTCTATGTGCCAGTCCATTAAACAGACTTGTCTGTCAGAACTCGCAAATTGTTTGATGGATCAGTTTCAAGTCTTCTGCTGGAAACCACCCCAGAGCTGCCTGTGTTGCCAAGCTCATTTCTTATCCTGGGAAGCTGGGGTGGGTCGCTGTAATCGTTTTGCTGCAGCTGCGGTTTGAATGATGGACGGCTGAGCCAGTCAGTGCTGGAGCATTGTCTATTACTGCCTTATATTCTGTGCACCTTCATTTAGTGCTGTTATGCAAGTCTATCTGTGTTCCGAGTGCTCTGGTTTCTTGCTATTCTGTGTATTTACTCTGCTTTGGCTACCGACCATCTATTTGCTATACGAATCTGTACGCTGTGTCGCATCTGGTTTTGGCACCCGGTTTGTTTGACTCAGCTTGTCTGTCTGTATCTGTTGTTTGTCCCTCAGTATTGTTTCATCTCGCCTAGTGTGACCCATCTTCCTGTCTTTCTAGAGTCGTTTCTGTTACCATTGTTGAACACTGAACCTATATCTGTATTCCGGTTACCTGTCCGCTCCCCATCCCATCAGCTGCCATATTAAGTAGGTTTTTCCTTTCCTATTGAAGGGTCACTCTGACCGTCATTTAGTTACTTGATAGTGTGGTTCGCCCTTTCCAGGGCGAGTATCTGCTTAGGCAGGGCCCTTGCCATCCGGGACGCACCCAGGGTGAGATCCCCACCACCTACCTATTCTGACCGCGCGCGCAAACCTTTGTTGTGGTTGCGCGGTTGATGGACAGGTGCTGACCTTGTCTTTAAGGAATCGTCCTAATATTGAAAATCTGTTTCTTTCTCTCAAAGTTCATAAATCCTTCCGTCGGCGGGGGTATAATCATCTGTGTCTAGTGATTTTATACATTTTATTTTTTAAAGCATACCACCATGTTACCATGGCCAAAAATTTTTAGCACAGCGATGGATAAGTTTTAAACACTTCCACAATGTAATATGACATTTTGCTGGATTCTTCCTAGCCTGAGATGAAGCCTGGTAAATGTATCAGCTCTTCTTATAAATCAGTCTCAAGGTTCGCCTGAGGGGACAGGAACTTTCTGGTTGTAAACTAGGCCATAGAAGCTTTTCCTCACAATTCCCTCATTTTGAGCGCTTCACATCACCACCACTATAATCCCCCTGACAGACACAGAATCTCGGCTGAAGCCTCTCCTCAGCTTTCAACACACATGTTACGCCCAACCTGACAGAAAATTAAACATCACCATTACATCCTACTCACTGTATTACATTAACAGGCTACTATACAGAAATTATTACCATATGCACTGTTAACCTATAGACCTATAATTAATACAGTCTTATAAACTAATACATACTGCCGTGCTAAGATGGGATGTATGTCAGCAGATAAATCACTCTCCTCTCTCCATCTGTTTCTTTGTACACATACTGGTTTTGGCTTTAATCATGGCATCATGTCATTAGCTTCTATAAAGCCATGCTGATGCTTAAAGGTGCTGCCTTTACAAGTAACAAAAGAGGCAATGTGTTTTCTTAATCCCAGTGCTGGAAACATATTAGATATTTCCCAGACTCGCCCCAATGGAGTCCCCAATTTCTTTAAGTCTCCCACACCTACAGGCGGCCTTTTCTACAATGTCCTTTGGAAGGCGCATTTCACCTGACCTCAATGGGGACGTATTACGGCCGCGTAGATACGCCGATATACGTCCACCATAGACGAATGGGCCGTGGCCCCTACGGGAGCGGTACGGTGCAGCACACGTGCGCCACCGTACTGCCTGTGTCCCTTGAAAAATAGGAATGTCCCTATTTTTTTAGGCATCGGCGCCGTGCACCATATATCCGCATTGGGAGGGCGGGAGTAGCAGCGCTCTCCACCTCCTCCTCTCCCGTGCGCTTCGTGTGCCCGCCGTGCTACGGTACGGCGGGCACCGGTCTTGGTGAATCCAGCCTAAGAGAACTCTTACTTCCCGCCCCAATATGCTAGAATTCTGTGACAAATGCATTAAAAATCCCCCCTGATCAGACATAATGTTGGTTGGGTTATTCTATCTTAATGATATGAGATGAAAATCCCTAGCGAGCACAACCGCGAAAATCTTTACTGTTTTCCTGTCTTTTTTAGTACACAAAATATACAATAGGAATATTGTATGTTAAAGGGGTTGTACACTTTCTTCAAATAAATGATTGTTTTATGTGTACTGAAAAGTATGCAAGTTATGTTCAATTGTGTATGAATTCCTCACTGTTTTCTACATCGCTGCTTACTATCATAAAACCTGAAGCTGTTAATTGTTGAGAGAGCCTGTCTCATTGTCCTTCTGATGTCACACAGGTGCCCACGGTTCTGATTACGCTCTGGATAATAACAGCTCGTGCACCTTGTGACATCCCATGACCTTGGATCGATTTGTTGCACTGGAGGTAGCATAGAAGCTTTCTCGTCGCGGACACCCGCTGACTTAGACTTCGGCGGAGCAGGACCTGGTCTTTGGGTTCTCGTACCCTAGGGAGAGGTAGTTGGGGTTATTACCGCTCTCCCTTCTCTGCTCCTCACATCATAGCACTGAAGACGCGCAATCCAAGAGCGTCCCACCGGCTCCGTATCTTGGCGGTCACTGACCACTGCCGGGTCCAAGTGGTTACCACAGCTGGCTGGGTCTACTTAGACCGTCCAACTCAGATAAGAATCTCCATTCACAGGTTGGTGGTTTCCTCTGGAACTGGGGCTCTTATAGAAGGCCTCAGGACAGTGGAAAACTTTAGAAATTAAAACAAGTTAAAAAAAAAAAGTGAGGTCTTTCACAACCTCTTGGGGACATACATATAAAAAAGTTTTTAAAATCACCAACACCATAGTATAATAAATCAAATTACACCCAAAATTACAATGACCGTTTCCCCATAGCATAAAAATAAATCCCCTCTACACAATAAAAGGCATTGCCATAGTCCCCATTTGCCCGAGACTATCAATTTCTCTCAAAATGACCAAAACAATAGGGAATTCCTTACTAATGTGTCAGTTAAGTTATTGAGAAATTTTGACAAAAGTACTATAAACGACAAAAAATCTTTTAAACCCTCAAAAAAATCAAATGATTTTTTTTTGAACTTTTACTACGTTTTTAACTATCTCTAATGTGTCCCGTAAAAAACACGGCAACTTTTTTAATGTGCATGCCAACAAAAAGTTATGTCCCTTTCAACATCGCTTACCCAAATTCACCAAAAATTACCGGTCACTAGAGCCTGTTCAGGCGTGCCTCACTAGGGTTAAAGGCCATCAACAGAGATTTAAAACGTTAAATTAATACAAAAGTATATTGGAAGATTGGGATAACTTTTTTCATTACACAACATTTTATTTGCTGAAGTGAAGAATCCCTTTGAACATTTCATAAATTTGCGCTGGCAACGGATCACATTGTCACCCCTGTAATGACAGCAAAGTTACTTTGCCAGCGGCATTTAAGGTATAGGCACCCATGCTCAGTGCCGACTCCCACAGTGCAGATGTTCACCCTTTAAACTGCACCTGCATTGTCGCGGCCTGTGGGGGCAATTTAAATTTATTTTTGGAGGGGGTAAATTTGATGCTGAACATGAACTTCTGGCTGAAGTCCCAATTTCGAGTTGGGTGGAGGGGGGGGGGGACCTGACCCAAATGTTTGGCACAGACTGAGAATTGTGTTTCAGGTCCTACGCACCACACAGATGAGGTATATAGAATTTATAGACTATATTCTTACAAGTATGATCAGCTTTCTGCAGCTTTCAAAGCCTCGTGCATCCTGCAGCGGACGCTTCCGTTGATATTTCGGTACCTGCATTGTACCCGATTTCGTTATTTTTTTCTCAGGTCTCTGTTAAAAAAGGCATAAATAAAGTATTGATCAGAGAGAATTTGCCTATCCCAGCCATAAAAAATGTCGCTTATCCATCCACAAGGGACATACAGCTTGCACTCTGTCCACGATAAATGGTCTTGCAGTTGAAATATACCAAACAGGTAACGCAGCACTACATGAAAGCCCTACATAATCCCAAGTGTTGTAGCCGCTTTCTGTTTCCCTTGTAAAAATGGAAATGTTTTTTCTGTCATTTTTTCATTATTTGGATAGATTTGTACTTCTTTCCGATTCTTTGTGTATTTTTACCACTCCCATTTGCCGCATCATCCTTCGCTTTCTTCTTATCCTTGGGATCCTTCAACTGTGTTTGGCTGCGTCTTCGCTTAGCATCGTTTGAAATATTCTGTAGACATGACCAGCAATAACTGACAATAGTGATGAAAACGCACCGCTTACGAGTAATGGTGTAACCAAAATCTTGACTGATCAGCCGACTTTGGGTCATTTACATTCTGAGCCCAACCAAATGAGGAGGTCGTGATTGGAGGGCTGAAAGGAGCCAGACACATAGGATCATTTTGGCCATACATTTCCCCGGTTTGCCTCACTGGGTATGTTCAGGGGTCGGGGATTTGCCAAGATACCTGAAATAATCTCACCATGTTTAAATTATTGCAAATGTCTCATGTATCAGTTGCATTGTGACCACGTGTGGTTTGTCTTATCCCATGGGTAGCTGGGTAACACAAGGCTCTACTTTTTCAATTTAACTTATGATCGATTGCTGAGAGTTTACAGGATTGGTAATATCATAATTGAAGATGACATGTATCTCGGTAAAGTATTACACAGAGGTTATCAGGGACGGGTACCAACTCATTTTCTTGAATGTTGTACCTTTAACTATCCTACAGGTCCTTAAACATTCATTGCTTTGCGGGCCAACATTGGCCTGCTTGATAAATTGGAAAGACTTTGATGATATTGGCCCATGCACAATTATGCATGGATTGGATACATCGCTATAGTTACATGCTTAGGTAATGAGTGTAATTATGTTCACAAAATTTCGTCCAAAAAACTTTTTGAAGGTTGCCAACTTTGGAAAATAGTAGATATATTCCATAATAATTACATAACATTAAACCCACCTCTAGGATAATAAATATTACCGATCTGTAGGCTTGGTGATTAGTCTGTACAATTCCTGCAGAGGATGGCTGGTCAGTTTTTACTTAGCTTTATTAACTTTAACAAATCTTAGATGTCAAAGGTCTAATGAACAAACATGTTAGACCCTGAGTTTTATGGTCCCAGGACATGCAGGGTTAAATACTCCTGTAAATTGAGCACATTCTTTTGGAAAGGCTTCAAAATTCAACTACATTGTGCTAAAATTAAAAATCACCTTTCCCGTTAAATCGCACCCATACCCCATAATGATTATTGTGATGAGAATGTTAGACAACTAACACCTCTAATTTAAATAAACAGAAAAACGAACGTATTGCATTGATGTTGGTATTCAGACCTTACTGCGAACTTACCTAAAGTTCCTTGGCATTGATTACAGCCTTTGATTTTTGTCATGTTCCCTACAATCTTTTTGGGATCTGTCAGGCTGGATGGGGAATTTCAGGACTGCCATATCCTGATATTCAATGTGTTCATGTCCGGGTTCTCAATGGGCCCCTCAAAGACATGCTGAGTTCACCCCGCGTGCAGCCGTTCGAAGAGGCGCGCGTTCACTCGCATGCGTTTTCGAGTGTGGATGCGAGTTCATCGCATCACACTCGCAGTGTGGAATGGGGCCTTAGAGTTCTCTTTGGGGTCATTGTCTTGTTGTAAGGTGGTCCTTTGACCTAGTTGAGGTCCAGAGCATGGATCAGGTTTCAATAAAATGTAGAAATATTTCTATATTTGCACTATTCAGCTCTCCTATACCCTGAAAATCTCCTTGTCCCACCACGAACGCTTCCTGTCTCTAGATAATACCACTGCTAACTGCTTCCTGTAGTGCAGTAATCGATTGTTGTTGGTAGTGCTTGTTTTCTCAAGACATAGGGGCTTAGTACTAAGGGTCCGCGGATGCACATTTTTGTCGGACTGTTCACTATTTTTCGGATTTGGTGCAGCTTTGACAGATATTTACAGGGGTTTTCTCTGGGGCTTGGTGTCACACTCAATTGTGTTGTGGGGCGCACCTTTGGCTTCATTCGCCCTATTGGGGGACCGTGCCATTGAACGATCCGAATGATTGGGGGGGTACTGAGCGCGGATTTAACTTTACAAAGTGTGTCCCCAAGACCAGTACTTACACACAGGAAGATGAAGGTGAGACGCCGGCTGACCTGAGTGGAAAAGACACATGCAGGACATCGGTTCACAATCTTAGTGAGTCCGCACACAGTGCTTATCGGCAATGTTTTTAGTGAACTCCGCGGACCGGGGTATATGTGCCCATAATGCTTGGAGTTGAAGCCACGAAGTCAATCTCTTAATTTCCTTAGAGAAAAGTAAGAAAAAAGTCATCTTCCCACAATATCATATCCCCTTGGGTGCTGGTTTTGCCAACTTCTGGGCTCTTATGTTCCTTTACCAAGTAAAGGCACTGCAATAGTGGTTGACCTTATGGTCGTTGTCTGGATGTCCTCTGAGCTCAAGTTTTGCTCCAGATCTGTGTCGCACAAACCCTCTCTTTCAGCCTACAGACAGCTCTTTCCATCTCAGGATTGGCTTTGGCTTATGATTACAATGTCAGCTGTGTGATTTTACATTGACAAGGTGTTTCCAATACCATGAATTTACCACAAGGTGATCGACTCCACTCAGTGATGAGGGAAGGGACATCTATCATTGTATATATCTCAGTCTAAGATACTAAAACATGTGGTATTCTGATGTGTGAATTTTCTTTGTTGGTAAATTTCCTCCAAGGTGTGTATAATCTTAAACATGCGCAAGAGAAATGGGTGGCCACCAGAGTTAAATCTTAATCCCATATAGCAAAGGGTCTCTAATGATGGTCGCAGCTACCCGAAAAACTGAAAGCCTATAGTTCTGCTGCCACTTTGTAACTAGTAAGCAGTCAGGGAACCGAGGGCAGGCGCCAGCACTACCAACCGGGCAAGATCTTCGGGACCAGAGCTGTTGGGGTACCCACAACTCTGTACATAGGAATCCATGGGGGTGAGAGGGGCTTTATATAAAGTACCATGAGGTGGCTGTCCCTGAAAATGATGAAATAGGGAATATTTAAATGCACAGCACGTTTGGGCAGCACTTCATACACCTGCACGGAACTTCATTAACAATGTTCTTAATTTATGCAATCTCAATACAAAAAAATGGCAGTGCAAAGAGTCTTGGCACTGTCCATTTTTTTGTATTGGCGATTGCCTAATAAAGAACATTTTTAATGAAGTTACGTGGAGGTGTATGAGTGCTGCAACCGTTGTTTGCTATTTCTATGCCTTGGAGTCTAGGCGTCTCTCAGGAGCGTGCCACCATTCCCCCACCACATTGTCATGGAAAGGAGACTTTCATGTGATTGGGTGAGCGACTCTTTTTCTTACTAGGGAATTTTAAAGAACAGAAGGCTAGTTTAGTTTCTTAATTTTAATGCCGTCAGTGACTTCGACTTGCTCTGTCTCTAGGGGCCGTACTGAACCTGAGCGACCGGAAGGAACAACGTCAGATACTTACTAGAGATGAGTGACTCTAAAAGCGCGAGTGCTCGGTTCTCGAGTCAACCTTTCCCGATTCGCAGTCTCGTTTCCAATAACGACCCCATTGACGTCAATGGTGACTCGGCCATTTTTCAGGAGACCAAAGGCTCTGCAATAAATGTTTTCTGATACGTTCGTCAGATTTATGACATCTGCATTGGTTCTTACTGAGAACACATTGCATGTTTCTGTACTCTGCTAACTTATCCGAAACCGAGTGCCGAAGTGTTTCTTCAATATATTATATAAGACAATATGTGTGAAGAACCCATTGCAATATGTTTTTCTACACTGCAAATTTGTTCTTCACACATCTGTCCTTCATCATACATTGTGAAGAACACCCTTCGGCATCTCGTGTCTTCGATCAGTTGAAGATGTTTCGGCAACATCGCAGTGTGTTCTTCACTGTGGTTCTCCTAAAGTGATCCTATGTTCACTGTGTTTTCACTTTTTTCAACTGTGTTCTTCACTGTTCTCACTGTGGTTCGTTAATTTAAAGTTCTTTCGCGGAGGTGCAGACTCTTCCTAACGACTCATCGAGCATCAAGCTCGACGATTATTCTTGCTCCATTCTCTAATACTTCCCAATTGAACAGGTGGAATACCAGAGCCGCACTCTGCTGAATTCCTAGGAGTAAATATTACACCCTCCTTTACTTCATACATTTTTATTCCAGGTAGTAAAAATTTAAATTAGATAATGTATTAAATGCTTAACTCAACTAAATTTCTTTTCAATGTCAGTATAAAGCCTATTCAAACAGATATTTTCTGATCGCTAATTTAGTCTAAAGTGTTTAAATAGACATTTTCCCGAAGATTTAACTAGGTTGATATGCACACAAAGAAGTACGTGCTCACATTTCATGGATTGTGTCACACTGACAATAATCACATTGGCTAATTCATCAAGTCATGTCTTAATAAAATTCTCATTTGCCATACTGTTCTCTCTTTAGTTTCTACTGGCATAGAACAGTGGGAAGCCAGTGAGACAAGAAAATTTTACTGATACTTATATCGGAATAAGGCCAAAATTCAGCACATAAGACAGAATAACGACATTACTTTTCATGAAGCTCGTTGTAATCTGCTGATATACAGTAAGGAAGATGTTAGAATTTCTACTATATAGGTGTGAATTTTAAATATCAATCTTATTCACCTTAGAAATCATTGTGGATTTATAATTAACGGGGTTCTACTAAGTTGACAGTTTTCCCTAAATCGCAAGAATTGACCTCATCACTCAAAAATAACATGGTCCCTTCCATCTGCGCATTGATTCTCCATTCAATCCTATGCAGTGTCAGTAATTGCTCAGCGCTCAACAATGTCCAGCGGCTACCATTCACTATGTGAGTAAGATAGCGTGTGCTAAGATTTCAAACATTCCTATAATATCGAATTGACGCATTTGCCTTGTCATCAGTTTGTGAGAGAGCGGACCCTGTTCTTGCAATCCCGCGGGATCCCCCCACTCAATCAGAATTTTATCCCATATGCCTGTGATAATGTATAACAATTAAACTGATACAATGTTTAATGTGCATATCCATTTCCAAGTCATTCTAGCTTAAGGTAAAACATTAACATTGTCCAACATCCTGATTTACCCTGGACAAATAGTTGCGGGAAGAAAGGGTGACATGTAGGCTACATCTCAATACCGTAATGCTCGCCTGGCCATTCAGGAGGGAAGAGGGGTGACCGAGTGTCACGGACCACTGTTTTCACCTATCCGCTCTCCATTGCCAACACGCTGTCCGCTGTAATGTCGGTGAAAGATAGAGCCGGCTCTATCTTTTCCCCATGTACGGTATGGTTTTGACCCCTGTGTGCCGACTGTACCGCTGCCGGGTCGGCAATGCTTCTATGGGGTACATAATTCCTTCCGCACCTTGCTTGCAGTGTGAATGATCCTTCCATTCAACATGCCCTACACAAGACATGTTTGGGCAAGCATTATACCATTGTCTTCCCTCAGGTTTGGAAAGGGTAGCCATATCAAAAGATCTAGAGTAGGCACTCATTTCTCCTACATCCATAATTATCATATTATAGGTAAGTATCGTTCGCTTTTTGTTTTTGGATGGGAAAAATGCGGAGATCAACACAAATTGGATGTTGTTTATGGGGACACTTGCACTATGACCACATTCGATATGTTCAACGATTTAACGTGGACACCAGGATGCCCGGCAGACACTTACCGAGGATCATTCAAAGAATCCACGACATGAATAGTCCTTTGACCACAAACTAACTGTGCAAAGTAGCAGGCCGTCTTTGTGTCGACCGAAGGGCAATTAATATTTTTATATCAAAGTTGTCGATGAAGAATTGTCGGCCCGCTGCTGCTGCGTTGCTCATGGTGGACACCAACGGATCAGCTGTGTAACTTGGAAGCCAGTGTTTTGGAGCAAGTCATTGAATTCACGACGGAGTTGTTGAGTCGAGTTGTCACCTGTTGATGAAGTGGATTCATCATTACACACAGAAAATAAGCACATCCAGCAGGAATTCTCCGGTGAATCTCTCCCTTATGCAAGACGTCCCATCGGCCGGGAAGATCGGGGCGACTATTTGTTGGGATGTAACTGCGTCATCCACATGGTGATTTTTTAGAAAAAGGAAAAACATCATTAACACACTACGTGAGTTATTGGACCGCTTAAACAAAAAATTGAAGGCAGACACGGCGCATTTGGAGAAAAGAAGGTGATGTTTCACAAAGATAGCGCACCAGCACTTCATCCAGAATTGTCCCGCAAACTGCATGAATTGCGTTATGAATTGCTGCCAGCACCCCCTTTGTATTCACTCGATCTGCTCCCTTGCGACTTTTTATTGTTTCAACTAACCTGAAAAAAATGGCCTCGCGTGAAAAAAAATAGCTCAAAAGAGGAAGTCATCGCTGCGACAAAGGCGTATTTGGAGAGTTCGTCTAAGATCCTAGTTTTTTGAGGGGTTAAAAAAAAGTGGGGCAGGACGTTGGAGAAGTTTCTTTATAGAAGGGGACTATGTTGAAAATATAAAAAAAATTTTTTTTAAATGGTTCTTCATTTCTAACACAGGTACTTATTGACACGTCCTCGGTACATACCGATGTGTCCTTTTTTTGGTACATATACATATAAGTAGTCAAACGAAACACACATACTGAATTAATTTATAATGGTAATTTTGAGATATTTAAAACTGGAAAAACATATAATATACATTATAAACCCGCCACCAAAAAACTAAAATGAAAGGTCTTTTTAAATTTTTTTTATTTGAGCCTTTTCTCCCTTTTGTGTCCCTAAAACATGGTTATCAAGGTATTGAATGAAAAAGGAAAACAAGAGAACAGATTAGATAATGCCCCCTAGGAGGGTCAGCACCAATAAGAAGGTGACAATCCTTTGTTTATGCAGGCACCTAGTAGCAGTATCTAGTCGAATTGAAGAAGAACGGAAGGAGAGATATGTCTTGCTTGGTGAAGCCAGTTTCTTCCTCCTGACTCTGATAAGGCTTTAGCGGAACGGAGGAGGTGTTATAGTCAAGCATTTCAGTTTTGTTTTTTTATAGTCAGATGAGATGAATAACTGAGGAGCTATCGAGAGCACACCAACGCATAGGCAGAACGTGGTGGAAAATGTGATTAGTGAACAAAAAAACGAGCAAGCAGAACTAACTGACGCTCGGCCGTGCAATGAGGTGCAAATACATATAGAGCGCTTACTTTTGTCTAATTTTGATTCAAAATTCGAAAAAAAAGAATGTCTGATATCCTTGGAATATGACGCGGTTTACAGTAGCACGAAGCACTTCCCCCTCCCACTGTCCACTGAACTTCCGCTGCTTTTGTGAAAGAAATCAGCAGCAGGATGGGGAAGTGCAGGGGGCGCAGAACGAGGGGCCTGGTAACACCCCCTGGAAACTTCAGGCTCTATTTTACTTTTACAATGATAGAAGTTGAGTTTAGAAGGAAGAAGGCCTGAATAACAAAAGAGGAGATCACCACGTCGCTGGGGGGGTCGGTGCCTGATCTATGAGTAAGTGTCCTGGTTTATCATATGGATTTGATGGTAGATTTCCTTAACCCTTTACGGCTGAGCCCTTTCCAAGCCGGTAGTCTTGTGCTGGCATACGCAGCAGACTTACCGGTAACACCCCGATCGGTGCTACACCACTTGTGGCGTTCTCCGCATTGCCGTGGCAAGCTGCTGGGCACCGCCTTCTTGCCCGAGGGCTTCGCTCCCCTCACATCAATTCGGGGAGCGCGATCCATCACCTCCATGACAGCCTCGGGCTTCCGAAGACCTGAGGCTTCTCGTTTTACCCTTCATTACTTGGTATTAGCACATTGTAATGAATGAGAGGAAATCATACCATGTATATTAAATGTATTGTAATGTAATGATTAATGCCAGAAGATGGAAAAGTAAAAAAAGTCTACGGAGATTTTATTTTGTAAATGTATGAAACAGAATGCCATTTTGATCTTTTTTCACGCTTCCCGATACATGGCAGTGAATATAAAATCCCATCTCTATAAAGTGGCAAGTGTGTTATCGCATAAACGAGCCCTCACACAGCTCTGTACGATTCAAAATCAAAATCTTATGATTTTTGATTGTTGGGATTGAAAAATGAAAATGAAAAAACAGAAAGGAAAAGGCCCTGAAGGGTTACTTAACTTCATCTGTATGTTTAAATTGTGAAGCCCAACTGAATAAGAGCTTACTTCCAGACTTGACAAGGGCTATAACTGTGATGGCTAACCTTTTAAAGATCGAGGCCCCAAATAGACCACAACAACAACTAGCTTTCCCAAGTTCCAAAACGCAATTTAAGGATTAACAAACTTATTGGTACCATAATCTTTTAGCTCCAATCCGCCCTGTCTACAACTTTTCACTCTTCGGACAGGACCAAGCACACAGATGGGCCACTTAAAATAGCAGGGCACAACTTGACTCCCTGAACTGCAGGGAAGTGTCAGTCTGTCACTCTGGCCTGAGACAACCTTGTGCTCAACAGAGGGCCTCCGAGTGCAATCTCTGGCAACCAGTTCCTAGGTTCGCACCACTGGGCTATAATATCTTCTTGTATGTTCTATTTATCCATTTTAACCCATTTAAGACACTATAAAAAACCACTTGGATATATCTAACTTCACTAAGAGTATCAGAGATTTTTAAAAGCATAAAAAGAGCCTGTGGCTATAAGATCCTCTGTTGGACCTGCCCTAAAGGTCTCTGAACCAAGTTTTTTCATATTATTAACAGATTAAGGCAATAGACAGATAGACCCAGTCCAGATTCGCTTTGTTACACCATTGGAAGCGAATTGATACCAGACCCAAGCCCATCAGATGGGGCAGGAAGTGAGCTTTGCAGCTACTGAACAGAGATATCTCTCAATGAATAATCTGGAGTCCCTCGGGATATGAGATTTACTTAAACGCTACTCCATACGTATGCATGAACTCACTTGGAGAAAAGGAGGTGAGAATATAGCGCACTCAAATGCGAAAATGGGAATGTCTAAGGACAGCAATCCCGGCTAATCAGAATATAACAACCCCCCCCCCACCCCCCCCCACTCATTTTCCAGGAGACATTTTTGAAATTCAATTGCTATAAACCAAACCTTTGTTGTTTTTCGTTTGAGGTCTACTTTTGGGATCTAATTTCGTTATTCGGAGATATAATTCACAAACAGACTAAGGCGGACATTCAGAAGGCCGTTGCCCACCGTACCATAACTGACGGCAATGGGGGCGCGCAGGAGAGGAGAGGAGTGAAGCACCACTCACCCGCCCTCTCCCTAGATCGATCTGTCTTCAAAGATATGACATGTCATACTTTTTCTATGGGGTTGGAGCTGTACGGGCCGCACCGGTTGATGCCGTTAGCCATTGCTGTACCGTTTTAGGCTGTTTTTTAAGCAGTTGTTTAAAATGCGTTTAAAACGCATTCGTTTTTTTTTAAAAACATATCGGTTTTTACTGTTTTTCTCAGACTAATCTGATTGGCTTCTATGAGGAAGTTCTTGACTAGATCTGCGGGAAGATACGGACATTGTATTTTTAGATTTTGATATTGTACTGCATTAAAGTTTGGTGCATAAAATGAGACTGTTGCTGCTAAAGCAAGCGACATTATGTGATGTATCAATAGAGTTTTTATCTTATACTAATCACTGGTAAGACCACCTGATGCTGTGTACAATTTTGGACACCAGTGTATAAAAATTACATAGTTAAAATGGACCATATAGGCAAATAAAGAGAATGGGTGGACTTGAATACAATGATAGATTTCTAAACTTTATATAGCTCAGAAAAATAAAAAGGGGAGATCTCATTACAGTGTACAAATACCTGAATGGTCAGTACAAAGATCCTAGAGAAGAGGCGGTTCTACCATCACCATAGACAGGGGGCATCCTCTACACCTATTGGAGAGGCGGTTCTACCATCACCATAGACAGAGGGCATCCTCTACACCTAGAGAAGAGGTGGTTCTACCATCACCATAGACAGGGGGCATCCTCTACACCTAGAGGAGAGGCAGCTCTACCATTCTCATAGACAAGGGGCATCCTCTACACCTAGAGGAGAGGCTGTTCTACCATCACCATAGACAGGGGACATCCTCATCCCCTAGAGGAGGAGGTGATTTCTTACAATCACCATAGAACAGTGGGTATCTCTTACACTAAGGAGAGGTGGTTCTACCATCACACATAGACAGGGGCATCCCACACTAAGGAGAGGTGGTTCTACCATCCACCATAGACAGGGGATAGGGGTATACCTACTAACCTAGAGGAAGGGGTTCTACCATCACCATAGACAGAGGGGGCTTCCTCCTACAACCTAGAGGAGAGGTGGTTCTACCATCCCCATAGACAGGGGTATCCCTTACACTGAGAAGAGGATTTACCATCACCAGGACAGGGGGCATCCTCTACACCTGAGAGAAAGGTGTTCCTACCATCACCAAGACAGGGGGCATCTCTCTACACCTAGGGAGAGTGTTCTACCATCCTCCAAGACAGGGGGTTCCTCTACACTAGAGGAGAGGTGGTTCTACATCACCATAGACAGGGGGCATCCCTACACCTAGAGGAGAAGAGGTGGGTTCTACATACACTAAGAGAAGGGGGACATCACTCTACACCTAGAGGAGAGGGGGTTCTACCATCACCATAGACAGGGGGTATCCTTACACATAGAGGAGAGGCGTTCACCATCACCATAGGCAGGGGGCATCCTCTACATTTGAGGAGAGGAGGTTCTACCATCCCATAGACAGGGGTGACATCCTCTACCCTAGAGACTTCTATTTGGGGATTCTCTACACATCGACCATGACAGGGGGCCTCCTCTCACACCTAGAGAGAGGAGGTTCTACCATCACCATAGGAAAGGGGACATCCTTCTACCCATAGAGAAAGAGGGAGGTTCTACCATCTCCATAGACGGGGACATTCTCTAACACCTAGAGAGAAGGTGGTTCTACCATCACCATAGACAGGGACATCTTACACCTAGAGGAGAGGTGTTCTACCATCACCATAGACAGGGGGTGTATCCTCTAACTAGAGGAGGAGGGTTCTACATCACATAGACAGGGGCATCCTCTACATTTAGAGGAGAGGAGGTCTTACCATCACCCATAGACAGGGGTATCCTTACACCTAAGGGAGGGAGATTTTACCATCACCATAGACAGGGGACATCCTCTACCCCTAGAGAAGAGGAGGTTCTACCATCTCCGTAGACAGGGGGCATCCTCTACACCTAGAGGAGAGGAGGTTCTACCATCTCCATAGACAGGGGGCATCCTCTACCCCTAGAGGAGAGGAGGTTCTACCATCTCCATAGACAGGGGGCATCCTCTACACCTAGAGGAGAGGAGGTTCTACCATCACCATAGACAGGGGGCATCCTCTACACCTAGAGGAGAGGAGGTTCTACCATCACCATAGACAGGGGCATCCTTTACAGATAGAGGAGAGGCAGTTCTACCATCGCCATAGACTTCACAAGATGTTGTGATGGCTGATACTATATATACGTTCAAGAGAGACCTCAATGCCTTTCTAATTTTTGGTGGAATTTTTGTAAGCGGTGCGTTAAAGGCGACATAACTTTTTGTTTTGCTGATACCTTAAAAAATGTTGCCGTGTTTTTTACGGGACACTATAGGAGATAGGTAAAAAAGAGTAAAAAGTTTAAAAAAAATCATTTTTATTGTTTTGAGGTTTTTTAAAAGTATTTTTGTGCTTTATAGTAATTTTTTTTCAAAATTCAATTAACTGAAATGAAACATTATTAATGAATTCCCTAATTTGTTTTTGGTCATTGTGATATAATATTTATGGTCTTCGGGCAAATGGGCCGGCGACTATGGACATGCTTTTATTGTTAGAGGCGGAAATTCTTATTTTTAGTATATGGGGAAATGTCATTGTAATTTGTTGTAATTTATTTATTAATAGTTTTGTGTGTGTGTGATTTTCTTTATACTGTAGTCCCAATGAGGTTGTGAAAGACCTCACTTTTTTTTTTTTAACTTTTTTTCTTTACAAGTTTTCCCCGGTACCTGAGGCTTCTATAAGAGCCCCAGTTACAGAGGAAAACCACCCCTGTGGAACTGGAGATTCTTATCAGAGTGGGGACGGGGTCTAATTAGACCAGGCAGCTGGAGTTAACCCTGTGGGACCGGCAGTGGTCACGTGACCGCCAAGGACTATGAGCCGGTGGACGCTCCTCTTGCATTGCGCGTCTCAGTGCTATGCTGGAGGAGCAGAGAAGGGAGAAGCTTGCCGGCAATAACAGTTCAACGTCCACTCTCTCGTGGTAACCCTCAGTCCAGTATTTGCATACAAACTTTATGTAACAGGTACCCCTAGCTCCTACGCTGTTTGCGTGTCACTAGTAGCCTTTATAGTCTGGTTGCGTCCTGAGATCGTTCCAGAATCACCTGCAGCACGTTAGGCCTCCTTTTAGTCTCATCACCCGTTGGATAACACATAGTTCATGCTATGGTGACCATCGTGCAATGTCACGCGTATACAGCCGTGTACGAGCTGTCTCTTTGCTCACACGAGGGTAACATACATGTATTTATCTTCTGGGCACACCCTGCTGATGACAGTGGACCGACGTAGGAGAGCCTTTAGACCTGACAGGCTACAATTTCTCCAATCATATAGACAATAAGCACGCTCTTGTACTAGCATTCATCGATGCACGTACCGAGCTAAGTAAGATGCCATGTACCGAACAAGGACAGTGCAGAGATACCTCCTGTTCACTCAAACATTGCGCACCGCAACATTGTCCAGCACCCTTTTCCAAGTCACACTTAGACCACCACCCTACACTACGTCAACACATACATGCATTCTGCGACACGAAACGTTGTACAACACCCTCTTATTCAAATACACCAACTCTTTTCATTTTCCCTATTCATTATGGTACTGCACTGTTAGTATACTCAAGAAAGACATATGAATTACACCTTATGCACTGAAATGTATTCGCTAGAGTCCTGAGGGATGCAGTCTCAGTTAGCGTATTTTCAATATCAGTCACTATAATAATACTGACTATAGAACTGACACGACAGTACGACAAGCTAATGTCTGATCTAGGTGGGCGAGTGATATAATGTCATTGTATCACTCTATCTCCACCTATGATTCATGTTGATATCATATGCGGGTGTGTAGGGATATAGTACGATGCCGTATCCGACGGAGTTCATTCGGCTTGCGGAATTCAACGGACCACCGGTTGCTCCTTGCCACGGTTACCGACAGAGTGTGTCGGGCTACTACCGTGTCAGACAAGACTAACGGAGAGAGAGGGAGGCAATGTTGGTCGTTGATGCAGCAGCTTGCTCGCTCCGCCCACCTACATCACCACTAGTTATGAGTGATTCACGATGGGATGACACACTGCGCCGCACGTGAGTGCCCCTAAACAAAACACCGCTACTATGCTCCTATTTGTTTATCAGGGAACACGCACTCGCCCCATTGTTAACGTGGCTCGCAATTTCTGTTACACGCACGTGCTGTTCATTACACTGGTCATCCGCCCTATCCGCGAGCCGGCAGCGCAACGGCCGCATGGCAGTTACAGTGAATACGGCCCGAAGCTACGTATCTAGATCACGACGATCTCAGTACGTCCGGCCCTGCGTTTATATGATACGCCTCCCCTACGACTGCGCAATGTGCGCGTGGAGGTGCAGCCACCTCAACAAAAGAATTGCTAAATAATGTACGCGGCCGCTTGTAGGTGTGTGGAGATACTTACAGCTATTGTGGGTTCTGTGCCTCCATTGGGGATGTCTGTATGCCTGTGTATAACTATCTACTATGTTTGTGTATCCTTATGCACATTGGCGATAAATGAAAATATAGTCATAAACATTGCCTCTTTTGTTAACTTTGTAACTAAGGCAAGCACATTTAACATCAAGCATCTTTATAGAAGCCTAATGACATGATGCATGAGTTTAAAGCCAAAAACCCCAGTATGACAAAAGAAACAGATTGGAGAGAGGAGGAGAGTGATTTTATATGCGACACATCCATCTAGCATGCAGGTCTGTTATAGTAGTTATAAGACTGTATTATTATAGGTTCGATCTGGGGAACATTGCATAGGTGTAAATTTCTGAAGGTAGGCTGAACATGTAATACATGTGCAGTAGGGAATGTAATGTTTGATGTTAATTATCTGTCAGGTGGGGTCCACATGGTGTTTTGTATTAATGCTGAGGGAGAGGCTTCAGCCTATGAGATTTGTGTCCTGTTCGGCCCTGGAAATGATACTAGTGGGGTGGATGGAAAGCGATCAAAATGATGGAAATTGTGAGGCAAAGCTTCTCTGGCCTTAGTTTACAACCAGAAAGTTCCTGGCCCCTCAGGAGAACCTTGAGATGATTTTATAAGAAGAGCTGCGCGATTAAACTTTACCAGCTTCATCTAGGCTAGGAAGAATCCAGCAAAATGTCATATAATTGTTGGGAAGTGTTTTTAATTTTTAAATTTATTAATTTATTTTTAAAACTACTTTCATACTGTGCTAAAATTTTGGCCAGTTGTTAACATTGGGGTTTGTTATGCCTTTTTTTTTAAAACCCCACTAAAAATGTATATTAAAATCACTAGACCAGATGATATACCCCCGCCTACCCCTCCCTACTGAAGGATTTTGAACTTTGATAGACAGAACAGTATTTTCAATCTTTGAAGATCTTATTAAAGACCAATGTCAGACACCTGTCCATTCAACCGCGAAACCAACAACCAAGGGTTTGCGCTAGCGTCAGACTAGGTAGGTAGTGGGATCTCACCCTGACGACGCCGTCCCGGGCTGGCTAAGGCCCTGCCTAAGCAGATACTCCGCCCTGGAAAGGGGAAAACCCATATCAAGTACTAAATGACGGGGGTCCTGAGTGACCCCCTTCAAAGTGACAGGAAAAACAGGAAAACCTACTTCAGCTTGGCACAGTGCTGGATGGTGGAGCGGACAGGGTAACCGGAAATAACAGATCCAGATTAAGGTCAGGGTTCCAAACTGGTTAACAGAAAAACGGACTCTTAGACAGCCAGGAGATGGGGGTTTGCGGTCATCACACTAGGAGATAAACAATACTGAGGGACAAAAACAGACAGGACAGACAAGCTGAACTGAGTCAAACAAACGGGTCAAAACCCAAGATTGCGACAAAGTAGGTACAGATTCGTTTTATTATAGGCAATTAGAAAATGGTCGGTAGCAAAGCAGAAAGAAAGAGAAAGTCAATAACCACAGAATAGCAGAAACCAAAAGAAGAAAAAGAAGCCCTAGATACACAGAATAGACGCCAATAACAGGCACTAAATGAAGGGATGTGCACAGAATATAAGCAGAAATAGTAGTAAGTTAAAGAGTAGGAGTAAGTAATAAGTAAGTTAATAGTAAATAGACACTTACCTCCAGCAACTCGGAATGGCTCAGCCCGTCCATCATTTCAAACCGCAGTCTAGCTAGCTGCAGGCCACGAGCTCCGCAGCTGCAGGGCAAAACGATATTACAGAGACCCCACCCCAGCTTTCCCAGGGGATCAGAAATGGAGCTGTCCATCACAGAGCAGCTCTGGTGTTGGTTTTCAGCAACGAAAGCTTGGAAACCGGATCCCATCAGACAATTTGCCGAGAAGGTAGTTTCTGGACAAGAAGTTCTTTCTAATGGAATGGCACATAGAAAGTTGGTTTCAATATTTTAAAATAAGTTAAAGGGCCCAAAAAGAGTTAAACATCTGTTTTAGTTGACGTGAATGAAAAAAAAAACCATTTTGGGAGGAGGGGTGTTGAGGAGCTGGGGCAGGTTCATTAGAGAGCTAGTTCTGGTATCTCAATGAATAACTTATGACATGTCACCAGCATGGGTTTATGAGTGGATCGGTCCTATCTAGTGATGAAGCGAAGTTATACTCGTCCGAGCCTTGAGCCGGTCGAGATTAGCATACTCGGACCGGTCGTTGTCGGGACGAGTATTTTTGCCAACTGCCGATAAAGAGCATTTAATTTTAAAAAAAAGGAAGAACAGTAAAAAGATACAATTAAAACATTTTTTAATTTAATGGTTTAATTGAAGGAAAGAAAACAGTGAAAGAACACAGTGCAGAAAACAGATTGCAGATGTCTTCGGAACATCTGCAATCTGTTCCGGAGGGACCGCGTTGCAGGAACGTGTTCTCCGCAATAGTTTTGAAGAACATAGTGTGAAGAACAAAACTTGCAGATGTTTGGAAACATCTGCAAGTTGTTATTCACAAATTTGTCTGCAAACCTACTTATTGCGGAGGAAACCCGTTCGCACGAGGTGGTCTCCGGAGCAGATCGCCAGATGCCCGGAGACACGCGTGCAGAACGGTGTTCTCCGCAAATAGTATTTGAAGAACAATATGTGTGAAGAACAATTGCAGATGTTTCAAAAAACATCTGCAAGTTGTGTTCTTCCAAATATGTTCTTCAAAATACTTTGAGGAGAACACCGTTCTGGCACGCGTGTCTTCGGACAGATTTGCAGATGTTCACGAACATCTGCAATATGTCTGCACTGTGTTCTTTCACTGTGCTCGTTAAATTATAATTGGTACTGAAAAAAAAATTGCTCGGGTTCTCCCATATTCAAGGGCTCGGTACTCGAAACGGAGCACTACGAGGCATCTGGAAATGTTTCGCGCGCGAGTAACGAGCACCGAGCATTTTAGTGCTCCTCATCTCTAGTCCTACAGACTAATCTGATTGGGTCTATGAGGAAAAGTTCTGACAGATCTGCGGGAAAGAAGATACGGAATATTGTATTTTTTTAGATTTTGAGATTGTATGCATTACAGGTTGGTGCATAAAAATGAGATGTTGCTGCTAAGAAGCGACATATGTGGATTTGTATCAAAGAGTTTTTTATTTCTACTAATCACGTAAGACACACCTGAGCTGTGTTACAATTTGGACACCGTGTATAAAATATTACATAGTTTTCAAATGGGTACCAATAGGAAAATAAAGAGAATGGGTGGTGGACTTGACATACAATATAGATTTCTAAACTTCTATAGCTCAGAAAAATAAAAAGGGGAGATCTCATTACAGGGTAAACATACATTGAGGTCAGTACAAAGATTAGAGAAGAGGCGGTTCTACCATCACCATAGACAGGGGATTTCCTCTACACCTAGTAGGGAGAGGTTTAGGTTCGACCATCACCATAGACGAGGGTCATCCTCTACACTAAGAAGAGAGTGGTTTCTACCACACCATACGACGGGCATCCCCTACACCTAGAGGAAGGCAGGTCTACCTCCATAGACAGGTGGGCATTCCTCTACACCTAGAGGAGAGGTGTGTTCTACCATCAACCAGACAGGGGCGTATCCCTACTCTAGAGGAGAGGAGTATTCCCATCACCAAGACAGGGGCATCTCTCAACAACCTAGAGAGGAGGTGTTTCTACATCACCATAGAACAGGGGTAGCTCCTCTACACCTAAGACGAGGTGGTCTACCATCCACATAGAACAGGGGGCTATCACTCTACACCTAAGGAGAGGTGGTTCTTAACCATCCCCATAACAGGGGCATTCCTCATACTAAGAGAGGGTGGTTCTACCACACCTATAGACATGGGGACTATCCTCTACACACCTAAGAGAGGTGGTTCTACCATCCCAAGACAGGGGTATCCCTACACTAGGAGGTCAACTGCCCAGAGGGCAGCCTAGCGAGGAGTTTACCATCACCATAGACAGGGGGCATCCTCTACACCTAGAGAAGAGGTGGTTCTACCATCACCATGACAGGGGGCATCTCTACACCTAGAGGAGAGGTGGTTCTACCATCCTACCAAGACAGGGGTATCCTCTACACTAGAGGAGAGGTGGTTCTACCATCACCATAGACAGGGGCATCCTCTACACCTAGAGAGAAGAGGTGGTTCTACCATACACTACAGACAGGGACATCCTCTACACCTAGAGGAGAGGTGGGTTTCTACATCCCATAGACAGGGGGTATCCTTACACATAGAAGGAAGGCGGGTTCTACCATCACCATAGGCAGGGACGGCATCCTCTACATTTAGAGGAGAGGAGGTTCTACCTCCTCACCATAGACAGGGGTCCATCACCCACCCTAGAGACAGGGGATTTCTACATCACCATAACGGGGGCCTCCTCTACACCTAGAGAGAGGAGGTTTCTACCATCACCATAAAAGGGGACATCCTTTACCCATAGAGAGAGGAGGTTCTACCATCTCCTAGACAGGGGACATTCTCTACACCTAGAGAAGAGGTGGTTCTACCATTCACCATAGACAGGGGAACATCCACTTACACCTAGAGGAGAGGTAGGTTTCTACCATCACCATAGACAGGGGGTGATCCTCTAACCTAGAGGAGAGCGGTTCTACACATCACATAGACAGGGGGCATCCTTACATAGAGGAGAGGAGGCTCTTACCATACCCATAGACAGGGGTCATCCTTACACCTAGAGGAGAGGAGTTTACCATCACCATAGACAGAGGGGCATCTCTACACCTAGAGGAGAGGAGGTTTATACCATGACCAAGACAGGGGACATCCTCTACCTAGAGAAGAGGAGGTTCTACCATCTCCGTAGGACAGGGGGCATCCTCTCGACACTAGAGAGAGGAGGTTTCTACCTCTCCATGACAGGGGGCATCCTCTCCCCCTAGAGGAGAGAGGGTTTCCATCTCATGCCGAAGGGGCACTCCATCTACACCTAGAGGAAGAGGAGGGGAGGTTCTACCCATCACCATAGACAGGGGGGGATCTCTAACACCTAGAGGAGAGGCGGTTCTAACCATTCACCATGACAGGGGATCCTTTACAGATAGAGGAGAGGCGATTCTACCATCACCAAGACAGGGGGCATCCTCTACACCTAGAGGAGAGGAGGTTCTACCATCACCATAGACAGGGGCATCCTTTACAGATAGAGGAGAGGCAGTTCTACCATCGCCATAGACTTCACAAGATGTTGTGATGGCTGATACTATATATACGTTCAAGAGAGACCTCAATGCCTTTCTGTAGAACAAAAAATCAAATGTTCTGGGGAGAAAAGATTTTTTTAATTTTATACGTCAGACTTGATGGACCTGCATCTTTTTCCGACCTGATATACTATTCTTTTTTTTTTTTTTTTAAATTTTTGGTGGAATTTTTGTAAGCGGTGCGTTAAAGGCGACATAACTTTTTGTTTTGCTGATACCTTAAAAAATGTTGCCGTGTTTTTTACGGGACACTATAGGAGATAGGTAAAAAAGAGTAAAAAGTTTAAAAAAAATCATTTTTATTGTTTTGAGGTTTTTTAAAAGTATTTTTGTGCTTTATAGTAATTTTTTTTCAAAATTCAATTAACTGAAATGAAACATTATTAATGAATTCCCTAATTTGTTTTTGGTCATTGTGATATAATATTTATGGTCTTCGGGCAAATGGGCCGGCGACTATGGACATGCTTTTATTGTTAGAGGCGGAAATTCTTATTTTTAGTATATGGGGAAATGTCATTGTAATTTGTTGTAATTTATTTATTAATAGTTTTGTGTGTGTGTGATTTTCTTTATACTGTAGTCCCAATGAGGTTGTGAAAGACCTCACTTTTTTTTTTTTAACTTTTTTTCTTTACAAGTTTTCCCCGGTACCTGAGGCTTCTATAAGAGCCCCAGTTACAGAGGAAAACCACCCCTGTGGAACTGGAGATTCTTATCAGAGTGGGGACGGGGTCTAATTAGACCAGGCAGCTGGAGTTAACCCTGTGGGACCGGCAGTGGTCACGTGACCGCCAAGGACTATGAGCCGGTGGACGCTCCTCTTGCATTGCGCGTCTCAGTGCTATGCTGGAGGAGCAGAGAAGGGAGAAGCTTGCCGGCAATAACAGTTCAACGTCCACTCTCTCGTGGTAACCCTCAGTCCAGTATTTGCATACAAACTTTATGTAACAGGTACCCCTAGCTCCTACGCTGTTTGCGTGTCACTAGTAGCCTTTATAGTCTGGTTGCGTCCTGAGATCGTTCCAGAATCACCTGCAGCACGTTAGGCCTCCTTTTAGTCTCATCACCCGTTGGATAACACATAGTTCATGCTATGGTGACCATCGTGCAATGTCACGCGTATACAGCCGTGTACGAGCTGTCTCTTTGCTCACACGAGGGTAACATACATGTATTTATCTTCTGGGCACACCCTGCTGATGACAGTGGACCGACGTAGGAGAGCCTTTAGACCTGACAGGCTACAATTTCTCCAATCATATAGACAATAAGCACGCTCTTGTACTAGCATTCATCGATGCACGTACCGAGCTAAGTAAGATGCCATGTACCGAACAAGGACAGTGCAGAGATACCTCCTGTTCACTCAAACATTGCGCACCGCAACATTGTCCAGCACCCTTTTCCAAGTCACACTTAGACCACCACCCTACACTACGTCAACACATACATGCATTCTGCGACACGAAACGTTGTACAACACCCTCTTATTCAAATACACCAACTCTTTTCATTTTCCCTATTCATTATGGTACTGCACTGTTAGTATACTCAAGAAAGACATATGAATTACACCTTATGCACTGAAATGTATTCGCTAGAGTCCTGAGGGATGCAGTCTCAGTTAGCGTATTTTCAATATCAGTCACTATAATAATACTGACTATAGAACTGACACGACAGTACGACAAGCTAATGTCTGATCTAGGTGGGCGAGTGATATAATGTCATTGTATCACTCTATCTCCACCTATGATTCATGTTGATATCATATGCGGGTGTGTAGGGATATAGTACGATGCCGTATCCGACGGAGTTCATTCGGCTTGCGGAATTCAACGGACCACCGGTTGCTCCTTGCCACGGTTACCGACAGAGTGTGTCGGGCTACTACCGTGTCAGACAAGACTAACGGAGAGAGAGGGAGGCAATGTTGGTCGTTGATGCAGCAGCTTGCTCGCTCCGCCCACCTACATCACCACTAGTTATGAGTGATTCACGATGGGATGACACACTGCGCCGCACGTGAGTGCCCCTAAACAAAACACCGCTACTATGCTCCTATTTGTTTATCAGGGAACACGCACTCGCCCCATTGTTAACGTGGCTCGCAATTTCTGTTACACGCACGTGCTGTTCATTACACTGGTCATCCGCCCTATCCGCGAGCCGGCAGCGCAACGGCCGCATGGCAGTTACAGTGAATACGGCCCGAAGCTACGTATCTAGATCACGACGATCTCAGTACGTCCGGCCCTGCGTTTATATGATACGCCTCCCCTACGACTGCGCAATGTGCGCGTGGAGGTGCAGCCACCTCAACAAAAGAATTGCTAAATAATGTACGCGGCCGCTTGTAGGTGTGTGGAGATACTTACAGCTATTGTGGGTTCTGTGCCTCCATTGGGGATGTCTGTATGCCTGTGTATAACTATCTACTATGTTTGTGTATCCTTATGCACATTGGCGATAAATGAAAATATAGTCATAAACATTGCCTCTTTTGTTAACTTTGTAACTAAGGCAAGCACATTTAACATCAAGCATCTTTATAGAAGCCTAATGACATGATGCATGAGTTTAAAGCCAAAAACCCCAGTATGACAAAAGAAACAGATTGGAGAGAGGAGGAGAGTGATTTTATATGCGACACATCCATCTAGCATGCAGGTCTGTTATAGTAGTTATAAGACTGTATTATTATAGGTTCGATCTGGGGAACATTGCATAGGTGTAAATTTCTGAAGGTAGGCTGAACATGTAATACATGTGCAGTAGGGAATGTAATGTTTGATGTTAATTATCTGTCAGGTGGGGTCCACATGGTGTTTTGTATTAATGCTGAGGGAGAGGCTTCAGCCTATGAGATTTGTGTCCTGTTCGGCCCTGGAAATGATACTAGTGGGGTGGATGGAAAGCGATCAAAATGATGGAAATTGTGAGGCAAAGCTTCTCTGGCCTTAGTTTACAACCAGAAAGTTCCTGGCCCCTCAGGAGAACCTTGAGATGATTTTATAAGAAGAGCTGCGCGATTAAACTTTACCAGCTTCATCTAGGCTAGGAAGAATCCAGCAAAATGTCATATAATTGTTGGGAAGTGTTTTTAATTTTTAAATTTATTAATTTATTTTTAAAACTACTTTCATACTGTGCTAAAATTTTGGCCAGTTGTTAACATTGGGGTTTGTTATGCCTTTTTTTTTAAAACCCCACTAAAAATGTATATTAAAATCACTAGACCAGATGATATACCCCCGCCTACCCCTCCCTACTGAAGGATTTTGAACTTTGATAGACAGAACAGTATTTTCAATCTTTGAAGATCTTATTAAAGACCAATGTCAGACACCTGTCCATTCAACCGCGAAACCAACAACCAAGGGTTTGCGCTAGCGTCAGACTAGGTAGGTAGTGGGATCTCACCCTGACGACGCCGTCCCGGGCTGGCTAAGGCCCTGCCTAAGCAGATACTCCGCCCTGGAAAGGGGAAAACCCATATCAAGTACTAAATGACGGGGGTCCTGAGTGACCCCCTTCAAAGTGACAGGAAAAACAGGAAAACCTACTTCAGCTTGGCACAGTGCTGGATGGTGGAGCGGACAGGGTAACCGGAAATAACAGATCCAGATTAAGGTCAGGGTTCCAAACTGGTTAACAGAAAAACGGACTCTTAGACAGCCAGGAGATGGGGGTTTGCGGTCATCACACTAGGAGATAAACAATACTGAGGGACAAAAACAGACAGGACAGACAAGCTGAACTGAGTCAAACAAACGGGTCAAAACCCAAGATTGCGACAAAGTAGGTACAGATTCGTTTTATTATAGGCAATTAGAAAATGGTCGGTAGCAAAGCAGAAAGAAAGAGAAAGTCAATAACCACAGAATAGCAGAAACCAAAAGAAGAAAAAGAAGCCCTAGATACACAGAATAGACGCCAATAACAGGCACTAAATGAAGGGATGTGCACAGAATATAAGCAGAAATAGTAGTAAGTTAAAGAGTAGGAGTAAGTAATAAGTAAGTTAATAGTAAATAGACACTTACCTCCAGCAACTCGGAATGGCTCAGCCCGTCCATCATTTCAAACCGCAGTCTAGCTAGCTGCAGGCCACGAGCTCCGCAGCTGCAGGGCAAAACGATATTACAGAGACCCCACCCCAGCTTTCCCAGGGGATCAGAAATGGAGCTGTCCATCACAGAGCAGCTCTGGTGTTGGTTTTCAGCAACGAAAGCTTGGAAACCGGATCCCATCAGACAATTTGCCGAGAAGGTAGTTTCTGGACAAGAAGTTCTTTCTAATGGAATGGCACATAGAAAGTTGGTTTCAATATTTTAAAATAAGTTAAAGGGCCCAAAAAGAGTTAAACATCTGTTTTAGTTGACGTGAATGAAAAAAAAAACCATTTTGGGAGGAGGGGTGTTGAGGAGCTGGGGCAGGTTCATTAGAGAGCTAGTTCTGGTATCTCAATGAATAACTTATGACATGTCACCAGCATGGGTTTATGAGTGGATCGGTCCTATCTAGTGATGAAGCGAAGTTATACTCGTCCGAGCCTTGAGCCGGTCGAGATTAGCATACTCGGACCGGTCGTTGTCGGGACGAGTATTTTTGCCAACTGCCGATAAAGAGCATTTAATTTTAAAAAAAAGGAAGAACAGTAAAAAGATACAATTAAAACATTTTTTAATTTAATGGTTTAATTGAAGGAAAGAAAACAGTGAAAGAACACAGTGCAGAAAACAGATTGCAGATGTCTTCGGAACATCTGCAATCTGTTCCGGAGGGACCGCGTTGCAGGAACGTGTTCTCCGCAATAGTTTTGAAGAACATAGTGTGAAGAACAAAACTTGCAGATGTTTGGAAACATCTGCAAGTTGTTATTCACAAATTTGTCTGCAAACCTACTTATTGCGGAGGAAACCCGTTCGCACGAGGTGGTCTCCGGAGCAGATCGCCAGATGCCCGGAGACACGCGTGCAGAACGGTGTTCTCCGCAAATAGTATTTGAAGAACAATATGTGTGAAGAACAATTGCAGATGTTTCAAAAAACATCTGCAAGTTGTGTTCTTCCAAATATGTTCTTCAAAATACTTTGAGGAGAACACCGTTCTGGCACGCGTGTCTTCGGACAGATTTGCAGATGTTCACGAACATCTGCAATATGTCTGCACTGTGTTCTTTCACTGTGCTCGTTAAATTATAATTGGTACTGAAAAAAAAATTGCTCGGGTTCTCCCATATTCAAGGGCTCGGTACTCGAAACGGAGCACTACGAGGCATCTGGAAATGTTTCGCGCGCGAGTAACGAGCACCGAGCATTTTAGTGCTCCTCATCTCTAGTCCTACAGACTAATCTGATTGGGTCTATGAGGAAAAGTTCTGACAGATCTGCGGGAAAGAAGATACGGAATATTGTATTTTTTTAGATTTTGAGATTGTATGCATTACAGGTTGGTGCATAAAAATGAGATGTTGCTGCTAAGAAGCGACATATGTGGATTTGTATCAAAGAGTTTTTTATTTCTACTAATCACGTAAGACACACCTGAGCTGTGTTACAATTTGGACACCGTGTATAAAATATTACATAGTTTTCAAATGGGTACCAATAGGAAAATAAAGAGAATGGGTGGTGGACTTGACATACAATATAGATTTCTAAACTTCTATAGCTCAGAAAAATAAAAAGGGGAGATCTCATTACAGGGTAAACATACATTGAGGTCAGTACAAAGATTAGAGAAGAGGCGGTTCTACCATCACCATAGACAGGGGGCATTCCTCTACACCTATTGAGGGGCTTAGGTTCGACCATCAACCATAGACAAGGGCATCCCTCTACACCCTAAAAGAGAGTGGTTTCTAACATCAACCATAGACGGGGCATCCCCTACACCTAGAGGAAGGCAGCGTTCTACCATTCACCATAGACAAGGGGGCTTCCTCTACACCTAGAGGAGAGGTGTTTCTACCATCAACCAAGACAGGGGACGTATCCTCTACACTCTAGAGAGAGGGTACTACACCATCACCATGAGACAGGGGCATCCTCTCACACCTAGAGGAGGAGGTGTTCTTACACATCACCATAGACAGTGGGAGCCTCCTCTACACCTAAGGAGAAGTGGTCTACCATCATCCATGAACAGGGGGTATCACCACACCTAAGAGAGAGGTGGTCTTAAACCATCCCATAACAGGGGCAATCCTACAACCCTAGAGGATGAGGGGTTCTACCA
Organism: Engystomops pustulosus; assembly: GCA_019512145.1. Lineage (NCBI taxonomy): Eukaryota > Metazoa > Chordata > Amphibia > Anura > Leptodactylidae > Engystomops > Engystomops pustulosus. The sequence goes on from CM033651.1 coordinate 57,257,115, forward strand.
TCACCATAGACAAGTGGGACTCCTCTACAACACCTAGAGGAGAGTGGTTCTACCATCCCATAAGACAGGGGTGATCCCTCATAGGGACCAACCATCAAGAACAGGCAGCTACTAGCGGATTTACCATCACCATAGACAGGGGGCATCCTCTACACCTAGAGAAGAGGTGGTTCTACCATCACCATGACAGGGGGCATCTCTACACCTAGAGGAGAGGTGGTTCTACCATCCTCCCAAGACAGGGGTATCCTCTACACTAGAGGAGAGGTGGTTCTACCATCACCATAGACAGGGGCATCCTCTACACCTAGAGAGAAGAGGTGGTTCTACCATACACTATAGACAGGGACATCCTCTACACCTAGAGGAGAGGTGGGTTTCTACATCCCATAGACAGGGGGTATCCTTACACATAGAAGGAAGGCGGGTTCTACCATCACCATAGGCAGGGACGGCATCCTCTACATTTAGAGGAGAGGAGGTTCTACCTCCTCACCATAGACAGGGGTCCATCACCCACCCTAGAGACAGGGGATTTCTACATCACCATAACGGGGGCCTCCTCTACACCTAGAGAGAGGAGGTTTCTACCATCACCATAAAAGGGGACATCCTTTACCCATAGAGAGAGGAGGTTCTACCATCTCCTAGACAGGGGACATTCTCTACACCTAGAGAAGAGGTGGTTCTACCATTCACCATAGACAGGGGAACATCCACTTACACCTAGAGGAGAGGTGGTTTCTACCATCACCATAGACAGGGGGTGATCCTCTAACCTAGAGGAGAGCGGTTCTACACATCACATAGACAGGGGGCATCCTTACATAGAGGAGAGGAGGCTCTTACCATACCCATAGACAGGGGTCATCCTTACACCTAGAGGAGAGGAGTTTACCATCACCATAGACAGAGGGGCATCTCTACACCTAGAGGAGAGGAGGTGTATACCCATGCACCATAGACAGGGGACATCCTCTACCTAGAGAAGAGGCAGGTTCTACCATCTCGTAGACAGGGGGCATCCCTGACACTAGCAGAGAGGAGGTTCTACCATCTCCATAGACAGGGGGATCCTCTCACCCCTAGAGGAGAGGAGAGGTTTACCATCTACATGCCGAAAGGGGCATCCATCTAACCTAGAGATGAGGAGGTGGAGGTTCTACCATCACCATAGACAGGGGGCGGATACCATCTTAACCTAGAGGAGAGGCAGGTTCTACCATTCACCATAGACAGGGCGATCCTTTACAGATAGAGGAGAGGGATTCTACCATCACCATAGACAGGGGGACATCCTCTACACTAGAGGAGGGAGGTCTACCATCACCATAGACAGGGGATCTTTCAGTAGAGGAGAGGCAGTTTTGACCATCGCATAGACTCAACGATGTTGTGATGGCCGATATTATAGTACGGTCAGAGAGACCTCAAGACTTTCGTAGAACAAAACAATCAAATGTTCTGGGGAGAAAAGATTTTATTTAATTTTATACGCGACTTGAGGACCTGCATCTTTTTCCGACCTGATATACTATTCTTTTTTTTTTTTTTTTTAATCTTTTGACATACATGCTCAACTCTCTTTCACTATAGCATTCTACTTGAAAATCAGATTGCATCTGACAGAGCCCTTTAAACATGAAAAGCCAGAACATCGAAGAAGAAACATAACAACCCAGCTTGTTGAAAATGTAGGAACGTGTGAAGCACTTTTTACCGATAAATCATTGCCATGAAACAGTATAAATTCTCATTTTGCATAAGAATTGCATGGATAAATACGTGGAAGAATGAGTGATTTAGTCAATAAAATAAAGGAATGTAGAATACATGAATGAATCCATAACGTTTACTGCTGATGAATCAGATGCTTCCTATGGAAACTGTCATAAATGACAACTTTTCATGCTGAAAGACCAGTTTAACACGTAATAAATGACAATGTCATGGTTAAATGGTTAACTTCTGCTGAATAATGCATTTCACCTGACATACTTATGCACGAGAGATTGACAACTACCTGATCTTTTCACATTTCTGAATGTCACAGCATTTTGTAAGAGTTCACCCATGACCAGAGCATTTACATCCATTACTCTCTATTCTGGTGTGAGTTCTGATGTGTTCAATGAGGATATTATAAAGAGCCCTGTTTTTTATTATGTGCACACAATGTGTGCTGATGCTGAGTTAATGTCGAATATAAATTCATAATACGGTATTAAATATTTTTCAATATCTTTTTCTAGCTTTAGACCTTATGTGGCCAAAAGAACATCTCTATGAGCTTGTTGTATTAATTATTCCTGAACCATTGGTCTTAATATGGAATTAGAGCCCCTTTTGTGTATAGAATGGCCTCTACTCTTCTTTGAAGGTTTTCTACAATATTTTTAGAAACTAACACGGTCAATTTCATTTCTATTTAGCCAAAAGAACATTAATTATCTAAGGTCAGATAATTATGTAGATAACTCACTTGCAATCATCTGCGCAAAGGTCAGGGTTGTATGTGAACTCAGTTCAACATTTGACAACCTACTCCAAAAGCTTATAGTCTGATATGACTTCTTCTCAACCACAATATGGTTTTTACTCTAAGGCATCTACTTTTGTCCATATGATGTATATATTGATAATTTCTCCTTTAAAGGTTGTGTCCCAAGTTTTTAAGTTGTCCCCTCTCCACAGATTGGGGAGTAACAAGGTTATTGGTGATGGTACAACTGCTGGGAACTATCATGAGGACTTCCAGAATCCTACTAGGAGCAGGAGGTTGAGCCCCGATCACCTTGATATCCTTTGCTTGTTTGGAGATTATAAATAAACTTGATATAGGATACAGGATGATTTTAGAAAAAGTGGATCTTCTCCTTCTTTAAACTAGGGTCATACAGTAGGTGTTCTCCTTATGGAGAGATTGCCAATTGAGGCCACCCTAAAGGCATGTAGAGATTTAAAGCCATAGATGCCCCACTAGGGAATTCTGGGAAGTATGCAAAAACGTTTTCCAAGGTGTTAAATGGAAAACATTGCCTCTTTTTGCTACCTTGAAAGGCAGCCCCCTTAACCCCAATTATGACCTACAAGAAATCTAATGCCTTTAAGGTGGCCTTAATTGGCAATCTCTCGATAAGGAGAACACCTACTGTCTGACCCTAGTCCATAGCCTCTCACACAGCCAATCCAGTTCTCTACGCTGTACTGAGGAGACCCAACCAGGTCAAAACAGTGCTGTCTACAGTTGGGAGTCTGTTTCTTCTGGAATAGATAGATAGACTGGTTTGGCTTAGTCCCGCCCCATATCTTTCGACTTTTTGTAGATAATACTTGCGGTTAAGAGGGCTGCCTTTCAAGGTAGCAAAAGAAGGCATTATATTTTCCATTTAACAGTGCAAATTGATAAAGACGAGGTCCGCACTCTTACTTGCTTATATCGAAACTTGTATCTTTTATTTGTGCATGGAAAACAGCAGTTACAGATATGGATAAAATCTGACGCGTTTCTGACCTTCTGGCCGTCTTTATCAATTTCCACTGCACCTGGGTGTGAAGAAAGGCGTTCCTGGAGGTCTACGCACCAGGAGTAGAGCAGGTCTGTGAACATGTGATCATAGATCACGATTACTTGGACTTTTTTCCATTTAACACCTTGGAAAACGTTTTTGCATACTTCCCTTCTTTAAACTGTAATGGCTGAAAGCCACTCAATGGACCCACTTATGGGTTGAAAACAAACAGTGTAGGTCCATTTACAATGTGGGTTATTGTTGCAAGTACTTTACATTATAGCAGTTTAACATGACCCCAGTGGACCTACCCCTGAAGGATATGATAATTAACAATTCTTAACATTTTTAAAAAAGGGAACAAATATATGTAGTTTGTCAATACCTTTATATGTGTGCAGTATCTGAGTTTTTTTCCGCTCTGATTTGGACACAGCCTTTTCGCATATAATCCTATAATTACAACATTTTCTGAATATTGCATCCACCCACATATAATTTATAGCTTTTTATTCACAATAGACATATTTCAGCACTGACTAAATGTACTTAACTATGAATCAAGTGCAGTTGAATATACATTAAAAAATGTTATTTACTTCTCGTGTCATAACACCCACCAAAGACCTACCGAATCCTCACAGCTAATCATGTTATCTGAAACCTATCTTTTAAGATTTACAAATAGACTTGGGTAATTGACGAACGCTGCGGATTGTAAATCTAAAACTATGTGTCCCTGAATTCACAATGGCATTCAATCTTTTATCAAGCCTCCGTTATTCATGGCCACATTTTCTAAAATGTCAGTTTTCTTGGCTTGCTTTTCAGTGGCTTTCATTCATCATAGTAAAACTTTGTAGGACGTTCCAATGACCCCCAACTAAAAGCTAGGAAAATCTAGTGATTTATTCTCTGAGGGAAATTGTATGGCCATTACGAAAGAGGAAAATGATTCGGTATAAATGCCCAAAGCTTATAATTTGATTGGCGCTGTATTTATTCATCTTAAGAGAAGATACCAATGAAAATGAACAAGGCAACATTGGCAACAGTCATTACCAGCATCTCATTTTTCTTGCCTTTCTTGAAAGAAATCTAAGACTAACTGAGATTAATACAAACTATTCTGAATTCTAAACACGTGCCATTGTCTTCTAGAGGTGCTGCATGTGCAGGCTGTAGCACAGAAACTGGTGGTTAGTGGAAGTGAGGTTTTAGAATGTATACAGCTTCTAATGTATACAGCATTCAAGTTCATACAGTAGAATAAATCAGAATGGGGTCTTGATTCTACATTTTTGGACATGTATAGGCAGCATTCTATACTTAAGGGCTCATTTACACAGCCAGGTGCTGTTCCGGACCAGATCCCAGGCAAACACAAGGCCAGGAGGAGGAGGTGGGAGGAGTGAGCGCTCTTCACTGCTGATCCTCCATAGGCAGATGAGCGGCCACCTGAAGTGCAGGGAAGCACCGTGTGCTCATCGTGACGGGACCAAGAGCCATAGTAGTCTATGAGGGCTGTGATCTGATGGATAGCATATGATTGACAGCTATGCCTGTATGTGTTCACCGAGAGTGCATTGTACGACAATAATGCACTGTGCCGCGATTCACTAAGATCGTGCGCCCGATATCCTGCATGTGTCGCTTCCCCGCTCAGGTCCAACAGAGTTCACCTTAAATAAATCCCGCGCTAAGTCCGAATTAGTCAGATCGTCCAACGGCCAGCCCCCAGATTTCTGGAAGCCAGCGCAGCTGCACCAGAAAACCATTTCGTGTGACACAATACCAGCGCAGACACCTTGTAAATACCTGTCCAAGCCTTGCAATCCCAGAAAAAAGTGCAAATTCTAATGAAAGTGCAGAGTAAATGAGCCACATTGGGGCTCATTTACTTACCCGGCCCATTCGCGATCCCGCGGCACGCTGTCCGACTTTGATTCGGAGCTTGCCGGGATTCACTAAGGTCGTGCGCCCGATACCCACTAGGAGTCGCTGCTGTGCTGAAGTCCGCCGGAGTTCACCTTCTTCGTCCCGGTGTATGTGAGTGCTATTCTTGTGACACAATTTTTTTTAAAAATTCCGCAGTTTTTCCAAATCCATCGGGTTTTCCGACATCCACAACCCCTGATTTCTGTCATGTAGAAGCCGGCGGCGATGCGCCACAATCCGATCGTGTGAGCCAAAATCCCAGGGCAATTCGGCGCAAATCGGAAATATTCGGGAAACCCGACGAAAATGCGCGATTCGGACCCTTAGTAAATGAGCCCCATAGTCTTTCTTGTATATTTACATAGAGATGTCTATTACCTAGACCACCCACTGACTCATGCCCAACAGTGAGCACATAGGTCAAGATATCTTAAATCTTTACTCATATTGAGCCATAAATAACTTTCTTATTACTAATAAACTAGGTTTAATAAAGTTGTACTGTATCGTATTGTATCGTATGGAGATGCTCAATGAAAAATTCTGGTTCTTGTTTATACCACCTATTAATTAGCTTATTATCTGTACATACAGCCAGGTATGTGATACTTAAAACATTAACTCTTCAAAATTAAAAAATATATAAGTCACTTGAAAACAAACACACATACAGCTATGTGTCAGTGTCACTGCCAGGCTTTTACTGGGCCTGTTGTGCAATAGGCAGTTCACCTCCGTGACAACCTACATAGTCCTTTTGGCTATTAATCTCACTGGGTTGACTGATGATAGTTCCTCATCGCAGAAGAAACACATCAGGATGAATGTGGGCTTATTTTATCAAAGACTGGTCAGGAAGTACACGTCACTGATTGGGCAGGCTTCCAAGTTTGAAACTCTAGTATAGTTTTCCGCACTCAAGGAAATACAGGCAGTCCCCGGGTTACATACAAGATAGGTTCTGTAGGTTTGTTCTTAAGTTGAATTTGTATATAAGTCGGAACTGTATATTTTATCATTGTAACCCCAGGCAAAATTTTAGTGGTTTCTGTGACAACTGGATTATAAAAATGTTGCGTTGTCATAAGAACCAGGATTAACCATAAAGCTTAATTGCAGAAACCTTTGTTACCTATTATAGCTGTTTATTGTAGCCTAAGGCTAAAGTACAGTAAATTACCATCATCCAGAGGTCCGTTTGTAACTAGGGGTGGTCTGTAAGTCAGATGTTTTTAAGTAGGGGACCACCTGTACTACAACACAAAATAAGTTCTTATATAGGCGGTCCCCTACTTGCACCAGACTTACATAACGCACCTCTGGATGTTGGTAATTTATTGTACTTTAGTCTTAGGCTACAATAAACATCTATAACAGTTATCACAGGCGTCTGTAATTAAGATTTATTGTTAATCCTGGTTCTTGTGACAACCCAACATTTTTAAAATCCAATTGTCACAGAGCAAAAAAAAAAAATTGTCTGTGGTTATAATTATAAAATATACAGATCCGATTTACATACAAATTCAACTTAAGTACAAACCTACAGAACCTATCTTGTATGTAACCTGGGGACTGCCTGTAAATCAAATTTACCACATTTAACCCACTCAAATGGGACTTTTATGCCCAGTAAAGTAACAAAACAAGAAATAATAACACAGGGGTCGCGCTGCACTTTTGTTGGACCGTGCACGTTCTTCATGGCTAAAACGGCTTGCACAGGTATTTAAGAAGTGTCTGGGCTGAGATTGTGGCGCACGCGACCCTTTTGTGGCGCTGCTGCGGTGGCTTCCATGCAACACAAATTAGGGGGCGTGCCATCGGACGATCCGATTAATTCAGACCGAGCGCCATATTTAACTTTCAAATTGTGTAGCACACCCTATGTTAAAGGTGCACCACAAAAAAGATGGTGAACTCTGTCGGACCATTGCGGGGAGGAGACAGATTATTGAGTTCTGGCGCACGATCTTAGTGAATCGCCGCACACATCATTATAGACAGACAATGCAGTTTTAGCAAACTGTCCGAATTTGTAAGTAAATGTGGCCCAATGGCTTTTATAGGATTATTAACTCTTTAAATAACTTGTTTATGCAGGACTTTAGTTGAATAGTTTATCAGCTTAGACACTCTGACACAATGGTTATCCCACCCAAGAGATGACCATGCTCCTGGATACAGAAGAAACATGTGTCATAAGCTGCGTGTTTAAGCCAGATGCTCTAAAACCCCTTTTTCTAGAAGTTTCTCTTTTCCGTCATGTAAGCAAAGAACATACATTCTGTGCTCTCTTATCAGTATCTGAAGCTTTCCCTGTGCCAGTTCTCTATTTTAACCCTGTATTAAGCAAAACTCAATTAAAGTTAGTCAATTTCTAATAATTCTATTAAAGGTGCTAGCTTCAATGTGGCAACTTAAATCCAAGATGGCAACCTAGGTTAGCACTAAAATACTGATAGGACTCCAGAGCTAAAGAGGCCTTCTTTTTCCAACTAGGTGAGGAAATGGATATTATTCAGAGTAGTGATGAGCAGACCTGCCAAATTGGGTATGGACTTGAATTTGGTGGGAATAGCACCCACAACCCCCAAAGCCAAATAGAGCAGACAAAACAGCCCCTTAGCAACCACAGACATGTCCTTTGTTGGCATGTCTTTGATTGGCCAGGTGGAAGATGTGACTCTGCAACATAAGAGCAGGGTCACATGTCCGGACACCAATATACATGGGAGACCGAGCAAGAGAGAGGTTGCTGCGGTTCATAGGGTCAGTTACATATGTATGGATTTCTGGGGGTGTTTCCAGAGCCCCTCCATGCTACAGATGAACAAGCTGTTACAGTATGCAAGGAGCTCTTCCCCCCTCCCACTGTGTGCTGAAGCTTCCTCTGCTGCAGCAAGATGATATAATGCAAAGGGAGAAACGGAGAGGTGAAGTGCTGAGGGTTGGGAGGGGGGGATTGGGACAGCCTGTGAAGTTATAGCACGCAGGGGGTCAGGTAACACCACTAAGAGGCCTCCAGGCTCTCTACCATAATTTTGAAAATTGATTTTAGAAGGAAGGAGGCCATGGATAACAAATATAAGAAGATTACCACATTTACAATGCCTGGATCTAGGGGTAAGTGCCCCTTGTTTATCATGATGGATTTTGATGAAAACAGTAAAATCATTGGGGCAGATTTACTTACCCGGTCCATTCGCGATCCAGCGGCGCGTTCTCTACAGTGGATTCGGGTCATCTGGTGATTCACTAAGGCAGTTCCTCCGACATCCACCAGGTGCAGGTAAGCGTGTGTCCAGCAACACTTTTTTTAAAAAAATGCGGCGGTTTCTCCGAATCCGTCGGGCTTTCGTTCGGCCACGCCCCGCGATTTCCATCGCATGCACACCGGCGACGATGCGCCACAATCCGATCGCGTGCGGCAAAACCCCGGGGCAATTGAGGGAAAATCGGCGCAAATCGGAAATATTCGGGTAACCCGCTGTAAAAACGTGATTGGAGCCCTTAGTAAATGACCCCCATTGAGTTCTTCCTGTCCAGTGTCATGTTTACCACCACAACAGTATTATTATGCCTGATTTAGAATTTAGATATTTAGAATTAATGCCGATAAATCACAGGGGAGCATATTTTTTTCCTTTAAGATAATTAGCAATTTCTCAGTTGTGGTGATTCAATGTTACAAACGATCACATTAAATACTGGGATCCATTCCAATGTTTTATTATTTTTTTTTGTTTCTTTGAAACAGAATATTTATCGTACTAAAACCGTTGGCATATAAAAATACAAAAACAATAATTTTCTAATATTTTAATTACAGTGTTTTAATATTTTGAATATTTTTGTTTTCTAGAAAAAACTATTCACAAGAAGATCTTCTACAAGAGCAATTTATCAGCAGGCTACGCTCATAACGTGTTCATAGATCCCCCTGCCCTTTCTTGGATGGCAGCGTAATATTTTTAATCTTTAAATTCGATTTTCCATTATTTAATGATATTCTGCGGCCTGAAAATCTTCAATAAAGATGTCTGAAGAAGAGGGACCATGTTGTGTTTCATATGGTTAACATTATTATTTAATAAAAATGTTTTTTTTCATTGGTGGCTTTCTAAATATGTCTATGTACCAAATAAAGTTTTTAGATACATAATTGTCCCTCTAATTTTTTTTTATCAGCATCTGGGATGGTTCTAACTTGCATTTCTAAAATACATCCATCATATAAACATTAAAGGCAATGCAAAAACTGTTGGGTAAAACTTTTATCATTGAATTATTATTAAAAATAATTTCCTTTAAAGTTTTCATTAGGATAGAGTTTAACATTCTGATAGATGGGGGTCCCAGTGATAGATCCAGCTTGGATCGCAAGGGTCTGTTGCACCCCAAATTAATAGAGCAGCTGATCGCACATGGGCCCTGCTGTTTTTCTCTCTGCTCCATCTCTATGACACTGATGACGACCATACACAGTGAATGCAGTGGTAGAATGCATGTGTGACCTACCAGTTTATTCATTTGGGGTACAAAGGGCCCCTTTTCGTGTGATGCTTTGGGGTTTAACCACTGTGACACCCACTAATGAGTAAATTATACCCTATACACAGTTGTAAATGGACAACCCCTTGAATATTTTCACTTGGTTTATATTTTGCAAATGTTTCTTCTCACACTCGCTACAGGCTATTTTTCAATTGTGCAGAGAAAAAATCTGCCATTTATCTCAGGGTGTACCTCTTATCCCCAATATGTTCATAAAAATCATTAAAGGGAACCTGTTTTCAGTAAATGACCTAATAAACCACTACCAGTATGTTGCCAAGCAGCTGAACACTTCTAGATGTTTCTTTCATGACCCAATGTGGTGGCATCATCCAGAAAATCAACTTTGAAGTGAGATTTAAATTTGTTTCTATGAAGTCAAGGAGGCGGAGAGTTTAACACTGGAGTCAAGTTCTCTCTTCCTCAGAAAGCCCCTTTCACTGTAATTAATGGTCCTACATTCAGAGACATCACTAACCAGATCTCCTAAAGTCTGATGCCCAATGTTAATTACAGAGGAGGAGGCGTTCAGAGCTCCCCACCTGGACTTCAGTATTAAAATCTCTTCCTCCTTGACTTTACACAACCAATTTACATCTCACTTCAAAGTTGATTTTCTGGATGATGCCTCCACACTGGATGATGAAAGAAACAAAAACTAGAAGGCATTACACTGCCTGACAATATACTAGCAGTGGTTTATTGGATCAATTGCTGATGACAGGTTCCCTTTAAAAGTGATTAATATGATCTATTGACATTAAGCTGGAGGGGTGTTTTTAACCAGTAAGGAAAATAGAGATCAGACTACTGATGGAGTTCTCTGCAAACAATGAGAGTGATAAACATCTTTTAGAGATGACAAATTTAGCTAAACATTTAATGAAAATCTATTGGAGAATTAATCTTGGTCCATTGTAATACTTAAAGAAATAATTGACTTCTAATTTGTACTTAGCCTTTAAATTGTTGATTAATGTGGACATTCTTTGATTTCTGTTAAGTCTGCATGAGCCGGAAATTTAGAATACAGAGCACCAACTCATGTGTGCTGGAAATCTGAGGTCAGGGCCGGCGCCAGCACTGGGCATACCTGGGCAAGTGCTGGGTTCCAAAACTCCTGGGGAGGGGGGGCCCATATGAGGCATCCATGTGGTGAGGGGGGCTGTATATAATGAATCTATAAGCTGTTAGGGAGGATTCATATAAAATAACCATGGGGGGTCTGTTTGGTATGATAAACTAGGGAAGCCTACTAAGACTCTGTCGCCCAGGGGCCTACTGAAACCTGGAGCCGACCCTGTCTGAGGTGCTTTAACATGTAGAAAGACTTTGTCATTTAGCATATCCAAGTGAGCTATATGTAAATTTTGTTAAAAGCTTTATGGAATATATTTATACCGTGTGGATTTATCTTAACCTAATGAGATTCTACAGCCTTAGCTTACATTTAAATTTAGCTACAAATATTTGCAATGGATTTTCATGTAAATTGTATAGTTTTATTATTGTTTTCAATACACATTGCTAAGCTTACAGGTGTTTTAATGGGAATATTATAGACACAACCTGATAATAAAGAGTATATTTAAAAATATCTATGCCGGGATAAACATCAGGATGAAAGAAGGATGCAAGAAGTACCGAGTGTTAGTATTTGTAGTACAAGGTTTGGGAGGTGAAGAATATCAAGAGCTGGTGCATGATGAAGGGAACTTATTACCTGTGTCGTAGATATAACTGCAGTATTTAAATCCGAGTAGCTGTTGGCAATAATGGATTATAATATACTCAGTCTGGGCGGTAGACTGGCACCCAAGTCTTCGAGGGGGCCCTTGGCCACCAAAACCACCCAACAAATTTATACTGAGAAGGACCTTCACCCATCAAATCCCCCATCATCTGTTCCTGCTCTCAATATGCATGTACACAAGAGCCATTTCAAGATGATTGAAGATTATCCAAAGGACCTAAAACCACAGATTGAAAGTAGCAGAAGGGACACATCCTCGATTCTACAAGAAGCTGATTCTAGTACCATATATAGGAAGTGACACCAGACTTGTAGGGGCTATAATATTCATACAGCCCAAGGCCCATGGTCCTCTTAATCCACCTCTGGCTGTTGGAGTCTACACTGTAATAGTTTAAGCTGGTGCACCGGTATAATATATTTATTTTGGCGCATGATTAGTATTTTTTTTACCGCATTAGCTAATAAATGAGGCAGAAGTTCTGGATTGTCATTGTGAGCGTCAGAATCAGGTGAGTGAGTCATGCTAAATTCCCTCCAATGTGCCATATCTAGATACATTTTCCTCATGTGTACATGATTAAGAATAAGTCATATTATTTGATATTTACAAAAGACCCCAGAAGCTCCTTTTTCTGCATTTTGCAGTTGTCTCAAAACTGGTGGTGACCGATCTACTCAACCACCCCCCACCCACCCCAGCCCCCGCCTCTCCATAGAGCTCTCATGACATTTGACCCCTCAGGGATTTCCAATCATCTTGTTAGAAGTGATTTCTATGTTTCTATGTTTGTGTAATGAAAAGTTATAATATTTTCCAATATACTTTCTGCATCAATTCTTCACGGTTTCCTAGATCTCTGCTTGCTTTTTTCTTGGTCCATGCAGCAGGAAGCTTCATCGTTTACTCCCTATAAACATTGGTGGATGGTCATGTGGTATCACACAGGTGCACTCTTTGTTGTAAGCAGAGCAGTGTAATACTAATGAGCCATGCACCTGTGTAACATCACATGACCATGGACAGGAAGTAAACAATCAAGCTTCTGCATGACAGAATCTAGCATGGATACTATTAATTTAGTGGCTCTAGTGATCCAGACATAGATATACTTGAAGGGGTTTGCCCATGAAAGAAAACTCTCAAATTTCAATCCCCTAGTGATTTTTACATAATAAAGATTTTTAACCCCTTACTTTAAAATGTTTCTCAATTTTATTGCTGTGCTAGCTCCTATCACTCAGTGATAGTCAGTGTAAAATTCCAGAGTGTTGGCGGGGACTGTCTAAGAAGACATTATGAGCCTTCTAGTGCTGCGAGATGCTGTGTGCTGACAATGTGGCTAGATTATCAGGGTACAAGGTTTATATACACTTTTATTTTCCTTCTGAACATTGTGCTAGTATCTGACACATAGAAAGAGAGATGAGACAGATCAGAGATCTGCACATTACACACAATGGGGCACATTTACTTACGCGATCCCCGCCGTGTGTTGTCCGACAAGGATTCGAGTCTGCCGCGATTCACTAAGATCGTGCACTCGATTTCCTGCATGTGTCGCTTCCCCCGCTGAGATCTGCCGGAGTTCGCCTTCTTCTTCCCAGTGTATGTCAGTGCTGATCTTGCAACATAATTTGCTTTTTAAATTCCGCGCTTTGTCCCAATCAGTCGGGTTGTCCGACGTCCACGCCCCCAATTTGTGTTGCATGCAAGCCGGCACCGATGCAACACAATCCCTTCACGTGCGCCAAAAACCTGGGGCAATTCAGCGCGAAATGGAAAAAATTGCGAAACCCGACAGAAATGTGGCGTTCGGACCCTAAGTAAATGTGCCCCAATGACACAGTCAGCCCTGCTACATCTCTGCTCTATCACACTGTCAGATCTGATGCGCCTCCCTCCCCCTCTTAGGATAAAGAACTTATCTGCCTGTAGCTTTTAGCTCTCATCTCGCTGCTGCTGTGGTTTGAGGGAGGAAGTCAGTGTGTATCAGTGGGAGATCATCCTGGAATGCAGGGGAGCAGAGTAGAGCTCAGCTCCACAGTGTCAGACAACATGGCTGCTGAACCTACACTCAGAAGATACAGGGGCAGAAACCAGGGGCAACTGTGAAATGCTGTATTTTTGTTAATACCAGTGAATTAGAGAATGTGTTATTTTGTTATCCAGAGTACAAGTAAGAAACTTGTCTTCATGAGAATACCCCTTTAAAAATCATCTAAATGTTTCAACAAGCTTCACAGATTCGCCATTTGCTTGTTGCCTCCCTGGTACGTTTTTTTTCTCCAAGTAAGTCACATCACAGTAGACTCCGTACACGAGTATAAATAGAAGTCAGACAGTTTCTTTTAATATTGCATGAAACTTTTCATTGCTACTCCCAAAGGTCATTTTTATCACTCGCTCAATAAAGGCAGATTTATTGAAACGTTTACTAATTTAATATTTTGCGGCAGCAACTCCCTGATTAAAAAAGTTCTTTGAATAAAAAGCTAATTTCACCATAATAGAGAAAAAATTCTTTGTGTGAAAGTCATTCTTGATCTGCTGTGCAGGTTAATAGAGTGATGATAAGTAGACGTACAATAATGCTGCATAATTGAAACATATGAAGCCGAGGATATGAAAGCTAGTATTATACCATTGCCCTGAAATAAATGATCCTATCCATCAACATTTTTGTAATCACTTCTAAGCCAGTAATACATTTTTTTATTTCTCTATTAAAGAACATCTACCACCAGGAAGAAGGGTTGTAAACCAAGCACACCGACATACTGGTGTGTGCCCCCTCTGGCAGGATATGTTCTTCATTTAGCTTCTTATATCCTGTTTTTTACCGAAAAAAAGCTTTTAAAATTATGCAAATGAGCCTGAGGGTAATTTGCATGATTTTTAAAGCCTTTTTCTCTAAATCACAACGACATATGAAGCTTAAAGAAGAGCAGACCTACCAGATGGGGCACACACCAGTATGTCAGTGTGCTTGGTTTACAATCCTTCTTCCTGGTGGTAGATGTCCTTTAAATTTACACAGAAATGGTCTTGGAGTTATTTGTTTCCAAGGAACAACCTTGAGAGATGAACTACCCCAGTTCATACATAACTGGTGTGAATTGAAAATAAATATTTTAGCATCTGAACTTATGAAAAGTTTTACTGCAATTTTGAAACAGTTATGGAAATCAGCAAAACATTTGTAGCCCCGGGTACTGGAGGACTTAGCTATTACAAACTATATCTGCTTACTATATAAAAAAAGTTAACCTTTAGGAGTCACCCAAAGTTGTAGGCTCTAATTTTCATGTAAACCAACGAAACCTGAGTCATCAGACAGACAACAGTTATTTCTCATTTACCCAATGTTAACTTTTTTATTATGCAATACAATGGGATGGGACCACAAACACACAAACAACCTGGCTCCTCCATTTCTATAGACATTGGGACAGTGAATGTAAGTTGGACATTACAATCAAAATTTTTATTAGCTTAAAATTAAAGATGTAACTGTTAAAGGGTTTTTTTTTCACAAATCATAGCTCTTGGGATGTAAAACCTATTAACTTTGTTACCTATATGCAGCAGTCTCCTTGCTTCCCCACAGATTATCTCAGTGCTGCAGGAGCTGCTTCATCTGTCTGTGCTGATAAGCCCAAACTCTACGGACTCCTGGCAGGAAAGGGGCTGCTGCTCTCTGCTCACAGAGGAGGAGGTCATGTGACAGAGCTCTCTCTGTATGTAGCAGAGCTGGATGTGTTCCAAGACAGATGTCTCCTGCACAGAATAGTGAGGTACAAGATTTCCCTGCTCTCTAACAGTCCTTCCATTCCAGTCTGTGATTCTACAGAACTTTTTCTGTCTCTCTCTGCTCCTCATGGCGCAGCTCTTCCCACCACCTTGTCATCGCAATCAGCTCTGGGCAAGAAGCTATTCCCTTTGACTCACATAGCATAGGTATGGACTTCATGTAACGAGTTTACTTATGATTTCTACCACTTATTACATGTTCCTTACTCCTCCATGTGATGGAAACTACCAGGCTGTCACCATATACATCCTGTATGTACTGTGCATGTTACCTGCTCCTCCATGAGATGGAATCTGCCAGGCTGTCACCATATACATCCTGTATGTACTGTACATGTCCCCTGCTCCTCCATGAGATGGAAGCTGCCAGGCTGTCACCATATACATCCTGTAGGTGCTCTGTGTAGTGTTCAGTGAATTTACTTGTGGGAAGCTAAATGGATTTAATGCTAAATTACTTTGCAAGAGAACACAAAGCATCATGGGATCTGTGGGCAAGCTAACTGGCCTCATCTTGAGGACATAGGCTGACAGACATTAGTCTATGCCCACTTCACCAATGGAGAGAAAGATTTTTGTCAAACACTTTCAGAACAGAAAATGCCACAACTTTGGAAAGAAAAGGACGAGCAGCACAAAGTAGCCATCATTCTGTTTGTTTTAAGAGGCATAATCACATATAATAATTAGGTAAAATCATTATAACTTTACAGTTAGGCTTTTAATAGTTGGTGGTGTCGCTGCAGCGGCTAACAGCAAAGTTTATCTATGGTGTGATATGAGAGACAGACTGACAGACTACAGAGAGAACAAGTCCATCCCCCCATGGGCGGATGTGGGGTAGGGAGTAGGGACAGAGGACACAGGTGACACGTTGTTGCTTAGTCTCCATCCACCTTCACCCCCCAGAGCATTCAAATAAACTTTATTATATATATGTAAATCCTGGGACTGCCCCTCACAATCTACATACACAGGGACTGATGACAAGAGAACGCATGATGCATATTTGTCCTTTACATAAAGCTGATGATAAAGCTAGAATTGTTAACTAAATATATAAATAGTCTTTAGTGAGGGGATGAGTCTTGCAGAGTCCAGCTACAGCTGTCATTCACAGAGCTGTACAATGTCTATTCTTGTCAAAGGTCAACGACCTAGGACAGCCTTCACAAGGCAATAATTGTGTTCACATAAACTTATTACATTATTATTTTATTTGCATTCACAGTGGTACCCCTTTAAAGGAAATCTACCATCAGATTAACTGATGGTGCATTACTCACCTCCCCATCCGGTCTCCAGTAGCATGGTTCTTCTTTTATTATAACTAAAAATGGCCACATTTCAACAATCACAGATGCAGATAGCCATTTTACAAGACATGTGTATGGCCCACGTGTGATGCACAGACACATGTGTAGAACATTTATGGCACACAATACCACGACTAAGGTTTTGACAAGTTTTAACAAAACAAGGCCTACTTTGGAAATACTCACGCTCCACTTTTGCTAAGTTGTTACAATGTATAAAAAGTGTTTTTGGCACAAATCAGACATTTTTCTCATTAGAAAGATAGGGAATGTCCTAACTTTTCCCTGTGTATGGAGTGGTACGGTGCCGCATGTATTGCTCCAAGCAGCCATTGGAGTCACGGCTTGCGGCCATACATACATCCCCCATACGGTAATGTGAATGCAGCCTGTCTGTAACAAAGAAGACAGTTATGTTAATCTTTGAAGAGGAAAGGCATCATAAAGGGCTTATACATAAAGATCTAAGAGCACTATGAAGTATCAACTTACCTATAATGGATCGAATTCAACCGTTTTTAAGAAATTCAAGGAAATTCCAGCTCAAAACACTTAGATTTACAAAGGAAGAAAAAATTTTTTGTGTTTCTGTGCTGAGGAGCTAATGTATACAGAATGTACTAGATACTTCATATATATCAAGTGGGGCTGATGGAGTACAGCATTTTATCTAGATAAAGTGGGGGTTACTAGATATAAGACTAACAATTTGAAAGATGGATTTAATTTATTTTTAGTTTTCACAAAAGTTTTCACAAAAAGTCCGGAAATAAAAGAAGCTAATGGATTCGGCAGTCAAGAATATGACATTGCGGAAAAATTCCCTCTTTTATTTTCAGTGCACAATGTGCTCGGTAACCATCGTCTTTTTATGAACAGATTGTAAATGTTTACAGAGATTGAAGTTCTCTTTTCATAGGCTTTTGCTTTCATCTCTTTCAAAATCTGAGCTAAGGTCCTTAAAATGTTCTCTTATGCTGAGATGCTAAAGGCACATTGCTGTGAATTTATTTAGGGCTTTATGCCATTAAAGTGGCATAGAAATATACAAACTTGCACAAACATTTGTGACTTTTTGGTTGCCGTTCTCCATGCTTTTTCCAAAAGAAAGCAGGCACATGACAGAAGTAAATCTGGACTTACACAACCCAATAATTTTAGCCAGAATGAACAGAAAATAAATTAAACAAATTGAAACAAGTTAAAGGAGTATTACCTTTAAGGGGGTGTCCATTTTCATCATTTAAATATACTTTCTGTATGAATTCTTCATGTTTTTCTAGATCTCTGCTTAGTGTAGGGAAGCTTCATTGTTGACAAAAACTGATGCCTGGTCATGTGATGTCACACAGGTGCATGGCTGTATCGTATTACTCAGAGTAAACAGAGCTATGTGTTATAAATGACCGTGCACCTGTGAGACATTACATGACTATGGACTGACATTTATAGAACATAATGGTAGTATAATGCGGCACATTTATTAAGAACACTGCAAACTGCACTGAGTGCGGCTTGCCTGTGTAGTGTGCAGAGAGTGCTAGGTTCAGGAATAGTGGTGCATGTTCTTCATAAATCTGCCGCTCCCTGCACTGCTCCAACAGAGTGCATAACTTTTTTTTGGTGCACCGTTAACATGGGGCGTGCAACACAATTCTGTGTGACTGAGCACCCCTTCAGTGCAGAAATTTGTGTCACATGATGAATAGTGCAGCGGTGCCACAAATGGGTCGCGTGCGACCCATATGTGGCGCGGACCCATCTTAAATACCTGTGCAAGCAGTTTGCACTAGAAAGAATGTGTAAAGTACGACAACCTGGCGCACAGGGCTTAGTAAATGTGCGCCAATGTGTATAATGTCACACAGCTATCTTAAAGCAAATCTGTTGGCATTTCTTACAATGCAAAAATGCAATCTGTTTTATGCAATAATACCCAAAATCTGCATAATCATAACTTTATGTGTTTTGTTAGTAGAGGCAGCAGGACTTTAACTCCTTACTGACATGGTGTGGTACTGTAGTAAAGCAGTATATGGTAGGATCAATCAGAAAACTTGGGGTTAAAGTACTCTTGGGGGGTTTGGAAAATAGTTTAACCCCTTACCCACATGTGACGTAATACTACGTCACATGTCGGGTGCATATAATTTGTTAAGGCTTTGCTGCATATTGCCAGCACCCATCGTGGGTGTTTTCCCACCGAACGCCGCCGGGGAGCAGCGATCCGTCACCATGACAGCGTCAAATCTTTGGAAGACCCGAGGCTGCTTCATGTTAACCCTTTCATTGCAATGTGTTAGGAGCACATTGTAATGAATGAGGAGGAAAATCCCCATGTACTGCCATACAGTAGTATGACAGTATATGGTAGGATCAATCAGACAACCTAGGGTTAAAGTACCCTAGGGAGTCTGAAAAATAGTAAAAATAAAGAAAAAGTTTTAAAAAACAATTATAATAAAAAAACATAAAAATTCAAATCACCTTTCCCTAGAACTGATATAAATATAAATAAACAGTAAAAATCATAAACACATTAGGTATCGACGCATCTGAAAATGGCCGGTCTATCAAAATACAGTAATGGTTTTTCACTCTGTTTAACTCCGTAAGGGAAAAAGGGAAAATAGCGCCCAATGTTGAAAATGGCACTCTTTTGAAATTTTTAAAAATATAAAAAAATCTAAAAAAAAGTGATGAAAAGGTCATACAGTCTTAAAAATGATATCATTGTAAATGTCATCAAAAGTTGCAAAAAACAACACCTCCCAAAGCTCTGTATAATTATAAAAAAAGCTATTAGTGCCAGAAGATGGCAAAATCCCCAATTTTTTTAGTTTTAATTTTTGTTAATGTATGAAGACATTATAAAACCTATACAATTTTGGTATCCTAGGAATCATACATGTCATTTGGGGCACACAGGGAAATCCGTAAAAATCCAAGCCCCACGATATAGCGTGAAGGCATTTTTCACCAATTTCACTGCATTTGTTTTTCCTGCTTCCCAGTACACAGCATGGAATATTAAATACACACAGCTCTGTACATGGAAAAATAAAAAAGTTATAGATTTTTGAAGCTGGAGAATGAAAAATGAAAACGCAAAAACAAAAAAGGGCATCGGTGGGAAGGGGAATTTAAAAAAATTATAGAATTCAAATAACCCCCTATCACTAGAACTGATATTAACATCATTAAACTCTGTTATACTATGTTCAGTATCCCCAAATGCCAAAATTTCTTATATATCAAAATATAATAAGTTATTCCTGGTTTTGAACCCTGTAAATGGAAAATAGCGGCCAAATATCCAAAAAGAAATTTTTTTCCCATTTTGCAACATATAAAAAAAATTTGATAAAAAGTAATCAAAATGTCAAACAATCCCCAGAATGGTAGCAAAGAAACTGTCAGCTCATCCCACAAAAATGACACCTCTCACCACTCCGTATACCGAAGTATGAAATAGTTATTAGCACCAGAAGATGGGGAAACGAAGACATTTTTATGTACAGAAGGTTTTTTTAATGTATTAAAACACAATAAAACCTATGTAAATGTAATATCCCCGTGATCATACCGACCCAAAGAATGAATGAAATATGTCATTTGGGGTGAAAACTGTAAAAAAAACAAACAAACAAGAAAATGGAACAAATTAATTTTTTCACCAATTTCAATTGGAATTTTTTCCATTGCCTAGTACACAGCATGGAATACAAAATAAAAAAGTTATCGATTTTTAAAGGTGGTGACAAATGGAAATTAAAAAATTAAAAAGGGCCCGTTTTTAAAAGGGGTTAAAATAATCATTTATATTCCAGATGAACAACTCATAGTCAACCAGAAGCATGAAGAGCAGCTGAATGCAGAAAGGATAAAACTCTTCATGCTAAAAACACAACCCTGATTCATCCCAGGAGCTGCAGACCTCGATTTAATATACTTTTCACAGTCCTGCTGCTATCACAGGGAAAAAATACAAATATTGAAATGGGAGCAATAATGCATTGAGTCCAATGTCTTACTGGGGATTTTAATTGAATTTACCCTAACATTAATTGTCTAAAATAATGTAATTATTGAAGCATTTCTCTTGTGCACAGGAATGTTTTTATAACAGCGTTCAGTGAATTCCATGAATTTTTCCCATTATTTCCAGTGAAATTTGTGTGTGCCGTAACACAGGTTTGTGTGTGCCATAACGAAGTGTTCCTGAAATAGGAATCTATTATCTATTTTATATTATCTATAATAAACAGGGCTAGCTCCAGGTTTTAGTGGGCCCCTGGGCGGCAGAGCCTTAGTGGGCCCCTTCGTGGGCCGCCCTCCAATGGCCACACTGCCCCCCTTCCCCCTGCGGACACACTGACCTGCCCCCCCCCCAGGCAGACACACTGAGCTTCCCTGCAGACACACTGACCCCATCCCTCACCCCTCCGGACACACTGACCTTCCCTGTGGACACACTGACCCCCTCCCTCCCCCCTCCGGACACACTGACCCCCTCCCTCCCCCCTCCTGACACACTGACCCCTCCCTCCCCCCTCCGCACACACTGACCCCCTCTGGACACACTGGGGGTCATTTACTAAGGGCCCGATTCACGTTTTCCCGACGTGTTACCCGAATATTTCTGATTTGCACCGATTTTCCCTGTATTGCCCCGGGATTTTGGCGCACGCGATCGGATTGTGGTGCATCGGCGCCGGCATGCGCGCAACGGAAATAGGGGGCGTGGCCGAATGAAATCCCAACGTATTCGGAAAAACCGCCGCATTTAAAAACGGAAAATGTGTCGCGGAGCTTCACTCAGCAGGCCTCGGTGAACTCCAGTTCGTTCCGATGCTCTTCAGCTGGACCCGAATCCAGCGCAGAGAACGCGCCGCTGGATCGCGAATGGGCAGGGTAAGTAAATCTGCCCCACTGACTCCCTCCCACTCCCCTCTGGACACACTGACCTCCTCCGGACACATTGACCCCCCCCCCCTCCCCTGCAGACAAATATATTGGAAATGTAAAGGGTATCTGCATTGTATGCTGACATAAAACTCCAGCCAAGGAAAGTTTCTCTTTCTGTTGATTAAATTAGATAATGCTCCTACGAAATACATAATTTTTGTGAAACGACATCACCAGCATCATAATGTACTAGAAATCACTGTACATCATTTTTGCTATGAAGGGTTATGACAAACAAATATTCTTTGGCCAAAATACATTCAGAGAATCTGAAAAGAGTTTTCACAGTATTACTGCCTCAGTTTAAAAAGATGACCACAACATGACAAGAAAGGAGTTTCCACATTGGAAGGATGTCTTCTTCAGGTCTGGGGTTTTAGATAAGGGGATTTAGAGTAATAAAGTTAACTACTTTAGGTAGAAAGGTCAATCGCATTCATTGGGGCTTATTTACTAAGGGTCGCGTGCTGCACTATTGTCGGACTTTGTGCCGTTTCGTGTTTTGCACGGCTTTGACAGGTATTTAACAGGGGATTGTGTCGGACGCAACAGGTTTTAGGGGCTGCATCGGACGATACGATGGATTCGGACTGGGCGCGGGATTTAACTTTCAAATTGTGCCGCAAGACTCCACACTTACATGCACCAGAAAGGAGAAGGTGAACTTCGGCAAACCTGAGCGGGGAAGCAACACATTCACGATATCACGTGCCACGGACAATGCATTTTCGGTGAACTTGCTGGACTGGGTAAGTAAATGTGCCCCATAATATGACAAATCCAGATGTTTTATACTTATCCATACAGGTGATCCCCTACTTAAGGACACCCGACTTACAGACAACCCATAGTTGTCAATATATCGTAAGGAGTCTGTAGAAGCTTTATGATAATCCTTGGTCCATTACAGCCAAAATGTTTTAAGTCCATTGTCACTGGGGCCAATTGTTTTTTTTGTCTGGATTACAATTACAAAAATACAGTTTCGACTTACATACAAATTAACTTAAGAACAAACCTCCGGACCCTATCTTGTACGTAACCCGGGGACTGCCTGTGCAATAATTTATCTTCATACATAGTCAGAGGATAGTATCAGTGATATCATAATAGTAAAAGGAAAAAATAAATAAATAAATAAAACCTTACTAAGCTCTTAAAGAGAACCCGTCATGCAAAATAACCCCCCTAAACTAAATATATTCTCATAACTCGCCATTAGAGAGCCTTGCCTCTATCCTTCATTGTCCCTCTAATGCTGTAAACTTAAGCATGAGGTCTAAAGCTGTATGCAATGATCTGTGAAGTCCAATGAAGCCATTAGCATATTCAATTGTCCAGCTTATTCATGAGTGGGAGGCACAGTCACACCCCCAGTGCTTGACTGACAGCCT
Organism: Engystomops pustulosus; assembly: GCA_019512145.1. Taxonomy (NCBI): domain Eukaryota; kingdom Metazoa; phylum Chordata; class Amphibia; order Anura; family Leptodactylidae; genus Engystomops; species Engystomops pustulosus. The sequence goes on from CM033651.1 coordinate 57,280,367, forward strand.
GTATAATGATGTGAGATGTAATGGTGTAATGGCTCCTCCATGTGCTTCCTGGTGCTGGAGCCCATGCTTTACTATACATTACACACAGACATGAGCAGGGGGAGGAGAGGGGAGGGGTAACAGGGGTGACATCACTGCCTCTGACCATGTGACCAGCCTCATTTACATGATAAAGAATAGATGATTTTACAATGAATAATGTATGAAATAACTAGATAAAGGCTGGGATGGGATCCTTGTGAGCTGCTCCAACAGGTAGAGGGGACAGGACAAGTGATACAGACCTGATGACAGGTGTCCTTTAATGCATAAAGTAAAACATGTTGTCTTTAAAGGGGCATTACCATGAAGACAAGTTTCTAAACTATACTAAGAATAACAAAATAACACATTCTCTAATTCACTGTTATTAACAAGAATACAGCATTTCACAGATATAAGTCCAACCGTTTTCTATCAGTCCTGCCCCTGGTTTCCAACCCTAGATCTTCTTTAGGGATGGCAGACATCTTGTCTGATGCTGTGGGGAGCTGAGCTGCTCTCTGTTCTCTGTCTCTAGCCCCCTCCCTTGCATTCCAGGATGAGCTCACACAGACACTGACTTCCTACCGGCAAACAACACATCACATCGGAAGGAGAGCTAGAAGCAGATAAGTTCTTTATCCAGGGAGTAGGAGGGAGGTGCATGACATCTGATAGTGTGTTGTGGCAGAGCAGAAAAATAGAAGAGCTAAGAATGTCATTGTGTGCAATATGCATCTCATCATCTCAACTTTGATCAGTCTGATCTCTTTCTATGTGTCAAATATGTTCAGAAGGTAAATAAAAGTGTATATAAACCTTGTACTCTGATAATCTGAGCACACTTTCAGCTCACTGTATCTTACAGCACTGCAGGAATCATGACGTGCCTGCTTAAAGAGTCGTCGCCCACACTCTGGAATCTTACACTGACCATCACTGAGTAGCTTAACCTGCAATAAAACGGAATAAAATTGTAAAGTTATGGGTTAAAAATTTACTTTATTATGTAAACATCACTAGGGGATTGTATTTGAGAATTTTCTTTCATGGGCAAATCCCTATTAATTAATTTATATAATTTTAAAGAGCCTTTTTCAAGCTTGAAAAAGGCTCTTCCAGGGCCGAAACGTTGCTACTGTCACTTGTGATGGAATAAAAGGACCACATTTGGTTTACATTACAAACGTAGTGCTGCTTATTCTCTTGTATTTATCTCCTACTTATATATTTTCCTTAAAAAATAAGCATTTCCAGCCAACACTTATACAATTTTGAACTTCTCCAAAAAAGGAGCACCAAATCTCTTCTTCTCACTACATTTTTTTTTTTGTTTACATGCGACGTGTAAGGAGTCAAGTAAGACTTATGTATGTGAGATGACAATTACCATCTAAAAGGATGAACCAGAAAAGAAAGTAGAGCTGTAAAGATCATCCAGGAGAAACTCAAGTTAATCGACTATGTGTATATGTGTATATGTATACAGGCGGTCCCCTACTTAAGAACACCTGACTTACAGACGACCCCTAGTTACAAACAGACCTCTGGTAATTGGTAATTTATTGTACTTTAGCCCTAGGCTATAATAAACAGCTATAACAGTTATTAGAGGTGTCTGCACTTAAGATTTATTGTTAATCCTGATTCTTAGGACAATCCAACATTTTAAAAATCCAATTGCCACAGAGACCAAAAAAATTCTGTCTGGGGTTAGAATTATAAAACATATAGTTCCGACTTACATACAAATTCAACTTAAGAACCTACAGAACCTATATTGTAAGTAACTCGTGGACTGCCTGTATAGTTTTAATTTTTTTTAATGTATTTTTGACATGTATAACATAAAACATCACGTTAAAATCGTGTGGTGAAGCAGGTCAAGTGAGTCTTTCCTATTGAGTGTGCTCACAGTGTGGTATCTTTGATTCTCCTATGAGAAATATTTAGGATAAGATTAGAGTCTTCTATTCCTGAAGAGACTGATGACAACATTGATTTGGTCCCGCTGGGTCCATGTCATCAGGTGCAGTATTGACCCTTCTGTAATGAAGAGTGAGATACTATTTAGTTCTGCAATCAGGCTTCTAAGATGTGACAACTATGATCAGCACGAGATGACAAAGAAGGAGGAAAGGAGCTGTACAGCTGCACAAACGCTTCATAGGGGCGGCTAGATTTCCCCTATGCTCTGAGACTGCCTTTATTGTGCCGATTCTTTCATCCAGAGAGAATACTTAAGCATTTCCTCAGAAGTAAAAAAAAGTATAATTATGAACCAAATGTCTTCAATTTTTTGGGGTCTCCATAGCAACCAACACTCTCCCTCGTCCACTCCTTAAGAGACACAATGCCCCAGTCCTGAAAAATAAAAATAAAATATAGCTGGCAAATCAATATATCAACAGAATACAATGGTGGTAAAGTACAGCTACAATGAAAAATTGTATAAGACGCACAAAAAATACTTTGATTTTCTCAGAAATCACAGGTGCGCCTTATAGTCCAGTGCGCCTTATATATGAACCGTACTTACAGACAACAGCTGCCTTGTACTCTGCCACCTGCTGGTCATTCATCCTTATAATCAGGTGCGCCTTATAGTCCGGTACGCCTTATATATGAACCTATACGGTTTTGCAGGCATTTATTGATGGTGCGCCTTATAATCCAGTGCGCCTTATAGTCCGAAAAATACGGTAATATTCTGTAATAGCAGTTTCATTAAAACATGACAAACAGATTTATTCCTCCCAGCAACAGAAGGTGTCACAATGAAATAAAATATTGAAATGAATGCAGCAGGTACATCATGTTTTTTAAAGACACCTGTAAATTGGGAATTGGACTGTGAATTTTTTTTTTAATTGTGATGACTTGCAGCTAAAACACAAGACTACAAAAATAAATTTATGGACAGACAAATGTATTTGTCTTGACAACACAGCAGTTTCTTTACCTGGAAGAATTCCTGCACGTATGCACTGCAAAAGCAATATAAAGTTCAGAAGGAGCGGTCTACCTACGTAATATAACAATGCAGCAATAATACAAGGTGGGACCATAGCTTAGACTGCCCCTCTCCAGACTATGGGACACAGATACTACTCTATGTTATTTTTCCAGGGGCATAACTTGAGGGGGTGCAGAGGTTGCGGTCGCACCAGGGCCCAAGAGCTTTAGGGGGCCCTTATGGTGTCACTTTCCCATATGAGAAGACTATTACTATAAACCATATATTATAGTCGGGGGCCTGGAACAGACTTTGCGCTGGGTCCCATCAGCTTCTAGTTACGACACTACATTGTTCCAATAGTGGTTTATAATATGGGCAGTTGCCCAGGGTCCAATACTTCTAGGGGGCCATGACCACTATAACCACCCACCAAATTTTATACTTTGAAGAACCTTCACCCATGAAATCCTCAAACATCTGTTCCTGCTCTCAATACACATGAAGGTCCATTCCCCAAGAAGCTTGATCCTAGTACCATATGTAGGAAATGACTCTAGACTTGTAGCGGCTCTAATACTCATAAATCCCAGGGCCCATGGTAAACTTAATACTCCCTGCACTGTTTTCTCGCCATGTGATTCAGGAACCAACCTGTATTCCCTGCAGGTGACTGCTGCTTATGTCACTTCTAGCTCCAGATAATATAATAGAGTATATAAGGTACAGCAGGTGTGTCACACTCCATTTCACAGAAGGCCTGATGGGTCTTATGATTGTTTTCAAAGATTTGTTAGTAATGGTAGAAATAAAAGTAAGCATCGTAACCAATTGTGACCAGAGTACTTAAAAATGAAGGCCCCAAAACCAAAATTTACAGTAGTGGCCACACCTGTATATAAACTCCCCCCACGTGGCTTGTGTCCTTTTGGATTTGCAACAAAAAGTCTCAAAAAAAGCCAAAAGTTGCACATACCAGGATAGGAGAAACTAAACATGAAGAAAGAAAAGAGACATGATCATACATAAGGCACCATTTACTTTTAAACGTTATGGCATTTTCTGTTCTGAAAGTGTTTGACAAATATCTTTCTCACCAGAGGTGAAGTGGGCAGAGACTAATGTCTTCCTGTACCTGCCCTGAAGCTGAGTCCAATTTACTTTGCACACAGAACATATGATAGCTTGTGTTCTCTCTCAAAGTAATTTAGTATTAAATCAATTTAGATTCCCACAAATAAATCCACTGAACACTGCACAGTGCACATACAGGATGTATATGGTGGCCAGCCTGGCAACTTCCATCAAATGGAGGAACAGGGAAGATGTAATAAGTGGCAGAAATCATAAGTATAATAGTTAATGAAGTGTATAGCCCGTGCTGTGTGAGCCTAAGGGGAGCACTCAGCTTATCTGAGTGCAGAGTACAAGCTGGAGAAGGGAACAGCATGAGGGGAAATGAAAGTTCTGTAGAATCACAGACTGGGATGGATGAACTGATAGGGAACAGTGGAGATCTTGTACCTCACTTTTCTGTGTAGGGGACATCTGTAATCTGAACACATTGAGCACTGCTACATACACTGAGAAAGTACTGTAACATGAACTCCTCCTATGTGAGCAGCAGTCCCACCCCCTGTGAGACCGTAGATTTGTGGTAGATTTGTTTATAGGACAGAATACAGGGCTTGTAAGCACAGGCAGAGGAAGGAGCTACTTCATCTGAGGGGTATAGCAAAGAAACCGTTGGATAGAGGTAACAAAGATAGGGGAAAGTTGTTATACATTCCAAGAGCTATTAATTTGTGGGCAAAAAACGTAACATTTGTTCTTCCTCTCATCTAATGTCACAAATATTAATAAGGAAAACATCTGACCAGCAGAAAAAACTAAAGCCAGACTAAAGATACATGTGCTACTGACAGGAACCCAAGGAAAGTGAGACTGCAGAAGTAACTACACTAATGAGAAAAACAGACTAGGAAGAACAGAATCAGGGGGAGATGAGGTGGTAAGCAGAGGAGGAAAGAGGGAAGGAGGAAAGGGAAGAGGAGATAGACCAAGCTCTGTAGCAGGGTCCTAAAGTACGCCAAATCCTGAAGCTATACAGTCTGGCAAAGCAACTATATGAAAGCTGGGATGTCAAATAGATAAAGTGGGTACGGAATGTATTCAGTCCCCTTTACATTTTGCACTCTTTATTTTCTTGCAGCCAAATGGTAAGATCAAAAAAGTCAATTTTTCTCATTAAGGAACACTAATCACCCAATGATTTTTTCTAATTTATTATATAAGATTTTTAGAATCGCTTTATTGACAGATGAATGAAACAGAACAGCATCATAAAAAAGGAACATTAGTTGAGGTACATCAGAAATAACAATGTACATCATAATGTAATGATTCACTATTCGTGAAGAATTCTGCATAGAAGCGCCAACCTTAAAACTCCCTTCCCAACAATAACCAGTGACATTCATATTTAACTCACATGTTGTCCATTTCCTTCTGATCCTCCTTTAGATGGTTGTACTCCTTTATTGGAGCCCAGCTGAGTTTAATTAAACTGATTGTAATTGATTACAAAAGGTCAAATCTGGTCTATATAAGACCTCACAACTCACAGTGCATGTCAGAACACATGAGAATCATGAGGTCTAAAAAACTGCCCAAGGAGCTCAGAGACAGAATTGTGGCAAGTCACAGATCCAGCCAATGTTACACAAAACTTCTGCAGCATGCAAGAGCTAAGAGCACATTTGCCTCCATAATCCTTAAATGGAAAAAGTTTGGGAAGACTACAACTCTTCCTCGAAGTGACTGTCTAGCCAAACTAAGCAATGGTGGGAGAAGAACATTGGTAGGGTAAAGATGAACCACAAGATCACTGTGGCAGAGCTCCAGAGATACAGTAAGGAGAAATAAGATTCTCTGGTCTGATGAGACAAAGATTGAATATTTTGGTGCCAATTCTAAGCAGTATGTGTGAAGAAAACCAGGCGCTGCTCATCACCTGTCAAATACAATCCCAACAGTGGAACATCGTGGTGGTAGCATTATTCTATGGTGGTGTTTTTCAGCTGCAGGGACAGGATGACCGGTTGCAATTGAAGGAAAGATGAATGCGGCCAAGTACAGAGAAATCCTGGATGAAACCCTCTTCCAGAGTGCTCTAGATCTCAGACTAGTTGGAAGTTTCACTGCCGAACAAGTCAATGACCCTAAACACACAGCTAAAATAACAAAGCAGAGGCTTCAGAATAACTGTGTGACCATTCTTGACTGCCCCAGCCAGAGCCCGGACCTAAATCCAATTGAGTATCTCTGGAGACACTTGAAAATGTCTGTCCACCAATGTTCGCCATCCAACCAGAGGGAACGGGAGAGGATCTGCAAGGAAGAGGAAGATGATCCTCAAATCCTGGAGTGAAAAACTTGTTGCATCATTCCCAAGAAGACTCCTGGCTGTACTAGCTCAAAAGCTGCTTCTACTCAATACTGAGCAAAGGGTCTGAATACTTATGGCCATGTGATATTGCAGTTTTTCATGTTTAATATATTAGCTAAATATCTACATTTTTTTGTCAAGGTGCAGAGTATACACTTATGAACAAAAGAAAAGTCATTTTACTCTTACCAATTGGTTGCAATGAAACTGTCAGAATCTGATGTACTTTTATTATGTGCCACTAGTGGCTGCTGTTTCTCTGTCTTGTTGTGCTGCACTTCTGCTCCTCACCACTGGAGGCTGCCCTTACATAAGATGGTGGATTGAAAGCATCATGGGGGCCATCTTGTTTCCTGTTTGGGGGCCATCTTGTTTCCTGTTTGGGCCTATAAGAAAACCATGAGGCAATCCTAACATTGCTTGAGTACTGTGACTTGTTCCAGTCTCCATCTTCCTGAACTGTCTTACCCAGACTGTTTGTATATTATACCTGCTGTGATCTACTCTATTACCTGCATTTTTGTTCCAACGCCTCTGTCCATTATGATACCTGTCTCTCTCCTGGATTCCAGCCATGTTTACCAGTATCGTAACAGAAACAGTGGGGCATATTTATCAGGATCTCTGCGCACCGCCACTGGCGCAGAGGCCCTGAAATAATCGCAAATGCTAGCTTATTGCTAGCTTTTGCGATTATTTTCCCCAATCCGCCACCTTCACGCCAGTGGGGCGTGAAGGGCCGTGAAGGGGGGGCGCGGCCCCCACTCGGCCGGATGGGAGTGGGCCGGCGCGGGGCGTTACTGTCCCCGCGCCTGCGCACTCGCTGCTGCCGGCGACTTTTCACGTATGAAAAGGCCCTGTCTGACGTAGGATAAACGCTACGCTACTGGCATCCCGATACATCAAGAGGCAGAAGCCTCTTGATGTATCGGGCTGCGAATTCGCAGCGGCGGGGCGATCATACGCTGGTGCAGGAGGGCCAGCGTATGATAAATATCCCCCAGAGAGTGTAAAATTTAAAAGGGTTCCTGAATACCCACTCCATACCCACTGCAACTCTTATCTGCATATGTTGGGGGAAGTAGTTTTGGTTAAAGGGAGCACATTAAATCTCTAACCAACACATGGTCCGCTAAAACGTCTGGGTTCTGGGAGTTCTTGTGTTGGGTCTCCAACATATGTAAGTTCCGGAGAAGAGAGGTTAGTTATGCTCCATTATTTTTAATCTGGAGCTGTGTTGGATCAGGACTCATCGGCGCGGTGGCCGAGTGGTTAGCACTTGCAGCCTTGCAGCGCTGGGGTCCTGGGCTCAAATCCCACCCGGGTCAACATCTGCAAAGAGTTTGTATGTTCTCTCTGTGTTTGTGTGGGTTTCCTCCCACACTTCAACATATACTGTTAGGTTGATTAGATTGTGAGCCCCATGGGGACAGGGACCACTTTGGCATGCTTTGTGTAGCGCTGCGTAATCTGTAGGCTCTAAATAAAATAAAGAATAATTATCATAACCATTACGCATTGAGAGTAACCGTAAAGCTGATCTTTATTAAAAAAATTTAGACACTGGAATATTTTTATTGTTTCACCATTTTTTGTACTGCAATCAATATCCCAACTTGGAACATTTTCCTTGTCCCACCATCTGCTGAATCCTTCTACCACCATCCTCCACTTATCATCACCTTAACTGACCACCTTAAAAAGTTTTGTTATGTTTTAAGTCACCCACTAAAACAAGGTCATCGTGAAGATGTAACTGGACAAATACAATTTGATTAAAATTTAACTAACCTCAAGTTATCATTTATTAGTCCTAGACTAAAGTCTAGCTTTAGTCTTGCACTACATGAGATAATATAGAACTATTTTGTGATAAAATATTAAATGCAAATTGTTTATATGTGAGATCATTAGTTGACATCACTTCCTGTTGACATCACTTCCTGTAAGATGGGTATTTATAATGTTGGGCTAACAAGTGTAATTTAGACCTGAGGAAGCGTCCGTGCAATAGGACACGAAACGCGTTGTCTGATATTTTATTTCTATTTTTAACTTTTGATTTTATATGTTAAAATAAAAACTACCATTTTTGGATCGGAGAAGCGGCGGGAGTATAGTCCTTTTTTCCTACTACCGTAAGGACGGAATCCCTTCTACCTTTCGGATCATATATGCTTTCTACCCGGGGTTTCCCAACCGGCAAGGACTAGGCTGCATCCGATGTGCGATTTTCACAGTGTCGTGCCTGATTGCACAACGCACTAAGGTGAGCGCAATTTAAACACCACTCTTCATATAATTGATTTTTGAATTTATTACACCAGGTAGCGCTTTTGTATCCCTTTTCTCTAGCAATCATTTATTAGTGTAGCCTAGCAGCAATAAGTTCAGCACCTTGTATCCAATTTGCTATTTTGGATATGCATTCCTGGCATGGTCAGGGAAAGTAACTGCAGTTACCTAAGTCAATCCAAGTGAATGAGAACAGTGCCATAGTAACGAAGCACACCTACAACCCAAAGAACAGAGCTTCTTGTTCTATGCAGATTTTACAACCAGACTCCATTGGACCCATCTGATCAGTGGGGGTCCTCAGTGTCAGACCCCAAAGGATTTGATATTGATGACTTGGCGTATGGAAAAACCATGAATATATTTGGACTAGAAGACCCCTTTACCAAGAATTTCACTGATTGATGAGTGTTAGATGAGTAAATTGTATTCACTTATCAACCTGAAGACACCTTGATGATATATCAGTATCTTAGACAATGAGCTTCGGACAGGAAATGCCCCAGAGATTTTTTGGCTACTATGATTATTTTCTGTTCAATAGTGGCCAAGAAGGAGGGCCATTTCTTTGTGGCTATTCAGAAAAAGGGTATTATCATAAAATATATTTATGAATAATGCTAAAGGCATGTAAGTCACATTTTTTTGGGACCGGTTCTGCAGGAGATTTATTTTCATGCTGTATTTTTCTTTAAGGAATCTTTTCAGGTGAATTGATTTTGCTTCAGTGAGAATACCTTTGTGAGATATTCAGCGTAATTTATTCATCAGTCTACATAACTAGGCTTAGCATCCGTAATGAAGTGGTGACAACTTAAATTGAAGTGTGAAGCTGATCACATTCAGGCATTTTATGAAACCGTTTTCATTTGAACTCTTCTCCGGAATATCTGCTTTGTATGTCTCAAAGGTGGCATCATTTTAGAAGGAGACAGATTCTATGTTTTACAGGGTTGAAGGCTTCAAATGGCTGTGATTCACCCAAGGGAAAGGCAACAAATATAACAGTGTCCTTTAATTATATAATGGACATAACCACATATAGGAGCTCTACAGATCAGTTTGGCAAAAGAAATAACATGCTATTGGTTTGACATATAGATTACAATTGCTGCAGATAAAGACTATTATCATTACAGTATAGGAAACCAGTTATAACATTTCTGCTGCCCACTACAATCAAGCCATCTATGCTATTTCTGATGATTTACGGAATATGACAGCCAAACCAACCAATACATCTGCAGCGTACGTGAAAGAAAAAAAATATTTGTATCACTCCAGTCCTAAAAACGTATATAGGCCACACTCAGTTTATTGAAAATTGTTTCTGGCCCAACATTTACTATTAAAGGGGTCTTTTTTTAATTAAAACTGAATAGGGCTCTCTTGGGGGGTCTAGTAAGACAGGAGACCCTACTCATGTCCAAAATACCAGTAACCCTGATAGAGACCATGTAAAACAACTTTGGGCTAAACATTTAAATATTTATTTACTCCCACATGCCAGTTACAGTCACACTTTTATCCACTCATGTGCCCACATATAGATATGTAATATATGCACACACCATACACCGCATACAAATCCAGAATATATACATCACATAAATGTTATATGCAAATAATGCTGTAGCATAATCAGGCCTGGCGCCAGCACCCAGCTAACCCGGGCAAGTGCCTGGGCCCCGGGGTGCTGGAGGGGCCCACTCGGGCCCCTGGATCAATTGTACCAGTGTCGCTGTAAAACACTGGTACAATTGATCACCATCCGGATCAATACTTTTCTGCCTCTATTCTGCGCTCGTCGGGAGAGCAGCATAGAGGCACAATCTAAAACTTATCTGTCCTGGTTCCCTCGAAGCGGCGCTCCGCACGGTATGCGACGGCTCTGAAGCTGGTGCACATGGTGATGTCATCAGATAATGGTGCACATCCTCCTCTCTTTAGTGTATGAGGTCAGATGAAAGAGCCCCCTCATACTGTGGGCCCCACAGCTGCTATGGCTGCTTCCACTGTAGTTACGCCTCTGTACACACTCCAAACTTTTGAAGAAAGTCTTCTAAGATGACTATCTGCACAGTGGAAAAAGCAACATCATGTCAGCTCTGCGAATGGATCCTTGCTGCATTGTTTCTAGGCTTGTGACCATACCAAGGGCTATGCTCTAACTGAGGTGGCATCCAGGAACTCCATTTATACTTACCTATTTTTTTGCTCAGTGCCTGATATTAAATCTTATGATTTAATTTTCTCAGTTCATTATCTTAGTTCCTGCTGTACTCTGTTTGATACTTCTAGTTACCCTGACTTTTGGCTGCTTACCAGCAATTCTCTTGCTTACTGTTTTTGAATCTCATCTCCATCTAAGTTGTAACCTGGTCTGGTTGACATTGCCTTTGTTGTCTGTTTAGCGTTTATATTCATTTCAGTTGCTTTGAACTTATCTGGTTTAGGGACCATCGTCTAGTTGTCACCTGTGGTTTAGTGCAGTGCTGGCAAGTAGGCAAGGACAGAGGTTGTGGGAAGAGCAAGGCTTACACTCTTTCTTAGCTGTTAGTACACATCAACTTCCTATTAATGCCAATAAGAATGGTATACCTTGGTATGTCAATACTTTTTTAATGCAGTATTTCTGTATTAAGGAATTTCTTGATTTTCTCTATTTTTCCAATACCTTGTCCAAGAGCCTTATAATAAAATGTACATTTTAAGCATTAAGGTATTAAATTGCATTTTGGTAACTGAAAATGACAAAACCGTTCAAACATTGACTCCAATATTTCCCTTTGCATTTTGTGGACATTTTATTAGTATTGTTAAATTAGATCTAATGATATGCAGAAACTTATTCTGAATCTATGCACCCCTGATTCCGTTATTACATGTATTTTACTTTTTGACTCTTTGTAGTCAGTACTTAACTATAAGCCAACCATTCTCTTGAGTGGGAGACATCCATATCATTAATCGTTAATTATCAGTTTTTATTTTCCCCCTTACAAGTATACAGTGATAGTATTCAGTAAATTCTGAAATCATATAACGCACTCTGAAGCATTATTCTTGGCATAGTATATTTGGATGCTTGTTGCACACATTTTGTTGTTTTTATGTGAAAGCCACCATCTAGATTTCCTCAATCATATCAAAATTTTCGCATGCTGTTATTGCATTTGAAATACACATCCAACATCCCCCACCGGGCCCTAGCCTTTTCTTGTGGCCTGGAGGCAGGTGGGGCCCAGAATACCAGAATGGCCGGCGGTTGCAGCCTAGGCACGCTAGTGTCACGGTGCTTGGTATGGGGACCGGAGGGCTGTCCTACAGGCTGGCAGGTCTCCAGCAGGTGGTGTGTGCAAAAAATATGGATGGAGAAGCTGAGGTACTGGTCTCCTTGGGGCAACCCCTGAGGTGTCTATAGGATGAAGCCCTCAGTGATGAATGGGGAAGCCCGTGGTGGTAGACAGCCATATCCAGGGATCAGACGGAGGCAATGTTGTACAAATCAACTTACAGTTCTTTATTGAACAGCAGGAAACAGACAATGATGATCAGCAGATTTCAGCAAAGCTGGTGAGCTGGTGGGAGATAGCTGGTCTGCAGGAAGGTTACTCTCAGCCTCATAGGAACTGCAGACTGGGCTGGTGGAGATGGAGCTGAGTCCAGATAGGGGCCAGTGCTCTGGGCTTAAGTCTCCTGACTTGCCCTCAGGTATCAGGCAACAGCCTGAGGTACCTCTTCTTCCTGGTAGTGGGTCTGGAGAGCAGCTCTGCAGGGAGCTGCACACTGGACCTGCTCCTCTATCGACTGAGTGGAATCTAAGACCATGTGCTCTCACCCAGCAGGGGTTTATATACTCCCCTGGTCAGGTGGTAGTACTCGTCCAATCAGCTTACAGCCTGCTTTACAAGAACCTAATTGGAGAACAGCATTACAGTGTTAACTGTTGCCTTGCTAGGCAGTAGCTACAGCTACAATTACACAGTACTCCAAGTTCTAGAAACTTCCTAGAGAGGTGATCAATCTCCCTAACAGCTCCTGACATGGGGAGGGCGTTATTCACAATTACCACCTTGATAGGGTATCAATCATTGATTGCAAAATTATTAAAAAGTGATTTTATTGAGATTATATACTATATAGGTTATTCAATGCAAGTGAAGAATTAATGGCACACTGCACCCACTGCATTATTTTCCTCTTCAGCATAATTTATGACTGGTGGTTATCCTAAGGCCCCACGTGCGGGTTCTGCATGTGCTTTTGATGTTCCAAACTCATATTGCACTCTGTACTATTGCTTTCAATGGGCTTGTTCTTATTTGGATTTCTTATCACGCTCATGCATGCTCTTTTTTCACACTTGCCAAAGCTCTACGTTTGCATTTCACAAGCGTTTTTCACGCCCCATTCAAGTTTATGGAGATGCATAAGGATTAATGGAATGCGTTTTAAATGGATGGGTTGCTAGGTCATGTGACAAAAGGCAGGAAGTGGCATGTGGGTACCAATTTAAAAAATCATTCGATTTGAAACACGTGCATGAAAACCCCCCGAAAACACAGTGAACACGAAAACAACATGCAGGTGAAAAAACGCAAAAACGCTAATAATTCCTAGCAAAAACTGACCAAAAAGCTGAACACAGGCAAAAACGTTATTTTTTCACACATTGCTCTCTGACGTGATCTGCATTGCAAATGTGAAAGAGGCCTAAGAGTCCTAAAGACTAATGTGTTCAAAGGAAATCTACTATATAAATCCATCATGGTAAACCACTTATTCACTTACTCACAGATTTCATCACCATGACCGTGGTAATCTTCTTATATTTGTTATCCATGGCCTCCTTCCTTCTAAACTCAACATTTAAAATTATGCTAATGAGACAGAACGTATCTGGGAGTGTTACCACAGTCCCTCCTTGCTTTGGCTTCACAGGCTGACACTATGGGGGTCATTTACTAAGGGCCCGATTCGCGTTTTCCCGACGTGTTACCCGAATATTTCCGATTTGCGCTGATTGTACCTGAATTGCCCCGGGATTTTGGCGCATGCGATCGGATTGTGGCGCATTGGCGCTGGCATGCACGCAACGGAAATCGGGGGGCGTGGCCGAGCGAAAACCCGACATATTCGGAAAAACCGCCGCATTTAAAAAACTAAAATGTGTCGCTTGGGAAGCGCTTACCTTCACCTGGTCCAGCTCGGTGTATTCCGGTGCGTTCAGATGATTTTCAGCGCAGCAGCGCTACCTGGTGGACGGCGGAGGAACTACCTTCATAAATCCCGTCCGGACCCGAATCCTGTTCAGAGAACGCACCGCTGGATCGCGAATGGGCCGGGTAAGTAAATCTGCCCCTATGTCTCCTCCAGCCCCCTGCTCCCTCAGAACCATCCTCTCCCTCTAAATGACATAATCTCACACAGTGGGAGGGAGACGTGCTCCTGCACGGTGTATCAGACTTTTAATCTGCAGCACAAAGGGGCTCTGGTAATCCCCCCGCCGGACCCTTCTGTCTCATAAGCATAATTTTAAAAGCTGATTTATGAAAGATGGCGACCATGGATAAGAAATACAAGAAGATTACCACAGGCACAGCACCTGGATCTATGAGTAAGTGTCCCTGGTTTATCCATGGCTGATTTTGATGTAAGATTTCCTTTGAATCCAAAAACATGACTTAATTCCACCAGCACTGTTCCCTGATAGCCTGAATTAGTAGATTATGATTTCGGAGGTTATGTTATCACCCTTAGTAAGCAAGAGCTTGATTGCCATCCTCCGCTAGACTATAGGTAAAAGGAAATGTGCAGCTTATCATCCGCATTTTCTGAATTTGTTGTTTTTTTTGGGAAACTATTTGCAGTATGTCATTTTATAGAACAGTGAACTGTCAGTAGAATCGCTGAAGGGTAAAGTGGCCTGCAAAGTGTTTCAGCAGGTAGCAATTCTTTTAGCAGGTCAAAATTTCAATCATCCGAGGTTCAGAGAGAGACATTTGTGCTGTCCAATTGATGAATGTGCCAAAAAAAAAAAAGTCAAGGAAACTTATTGTATAAAAAAATATATATAAACAGTAAAATATTTGCTTGTTGTAAAGGGTTTTTGTTGTAGAATATATTGTTAAAAAAATATATTGCTTTAGTATAATCTACAATTACTTTAAGGGCCAATCTTTGGGTTTAAAAGTGGCCTTGGAGACACAAACCCAACATTCGACTGTATTGTACGTCAGTATATTTGTTACAAGCACCTGCAGTAAATTCACTTTTGTATCATTTGGAAGCATGAATCTTATACAGGCGATCCCCTAGTTAACGACACCCGACTTAAAGATGACCCCTAGTTACAGACAAACCCCTCTGACCACCGTGATGCTCTCTGGAAGCTTTACTATAGTCCACGGCTGTAATGATCAGCTGTAAGGTGTCTGTAATGAAGCTTTATTGATAATCCTTGGTCCAATTACAACAAAAAATGTTGAAATTCCAATTGGCAACGAGACAAAATTTTTTTTTGTATTTATCTACATTTATAAAATATACAGTTTCGACTTACATACAAATTCGACTTAAGAACACACCTATGGAACTTATCTTGTATGTAACTCAGGGACAGCCTGTAAATAAGATGGTTTCACACTATTTAGAAGTAAGTACAAAATTGCTTTTTAAAGCAGAAGGGATTTGGATCTTTTTTAATACCAAACAATATGCATTGATTATAAATATTCATTATTACTACTTAATTGTTGGGGTATACCTGGACCCAGCTGGTGAGTTAAAGGGGTATCCAGGAATGAACATAATTCATATTCAAATAGGTCTTTAAAATATAAGCTAATTTCTAATGAGTTATTTAACCCCTAGGCGCACCACGACGTTATACTACGTCCCCGGGCGAATGCTTAGCGCACCGGGACGTATTACGTCTCTTCTGGACCGGCTCACAAAGGAGCCGGTACCAGAAGCAGCGGCTTTCAGCTGTCTAGTACAGCTCTCTGTTACGGTACTCCCTGCTGTTACATATTGTTATGATGCCCCTATGTTACACATCTGTTATGGTACTCCTTGCCGTTACATATAGTTACAATGTTTCTATGCTACATACTTGTTATGGTTATACCCTGCTGTTTCATACTTATAAGATCCTCTTCTGTTACTTTTACTTTTTTGTAGACTCATCCTGAGATAGTCTTGTAATGGTGTTACTGCTATTATATAGCTTCTTATAGTGTCCCATGCTGTTCTATACTTGTTGAGGTGCTCCCTACTTGTACACACTTGTTATGACACCACTACTGTCCTTGTTATGGCATGTTGTGTTGTTGTGTTACCTCCTGCTGTTATATACTTGCTATAGCTCCAGCTGTCACATACTTGTTATGCTGCCCCTATGCTACATTCTTATTATGGTATTCCCTGATGTTATATAATTATTGTCTGTGCATTTACATACTTAGTATTTACCCCTCTGTTGCTCTCTTAACCCCTAGGCGCACCACGACGTTATACTACGTCCCCGGGGCTAGATGCTTAGCGCACCGGGACGTAGTATAACGTCTAGCTTCTGGGACCGGCTCACGAACGGAGCCGGTACCAGAAGCAGCGGCTGTCAGCTGTCTATCACAGCTGACACCGCGCTGTAACACCCGCGATCGGAGCCGGCTCCGATCGCGGGTGTTAACCCCTTACACGCCGCGGTCAAGCATGACCGCGGCGTGTAAGGGTGTTCCTGCTGTGGATCGGATCCCCCGTGCCGCTTACCGGGGGATCCGATCCTCTTCCGGGCAGCTCCGAGGACTGGCATGTGCCCCGGAGCTGCCCGGTCTCCATGGCAGCCAGACCCCTTCCGGGTCTGGCTGTAAACTGTCTGAGCATGCGCAAGCTTGCTCAGACAGTTTACACTGCTCTACAATAAAATAGTATTGTAGAGCAGTGTATTGAACTTAAACCAGTGATCAGAGCATCACTGGTTTAAGTTCAAGTATGTATAAGTAAAAAAAAATGCAAAAACAGTTAACACTACACATTATAATAAATAAAAAATAAATACATAAAATATAAGCCCCTAAAATGTCACTTTCCCATAAAAAACTTAATAAAGTATAAAAAACATAAAAACACAAAAAAAACCTGCATATTTGGTATTGCCGCGTCCGTAACAATCTGCATAATAAAACAGAATTGTTACTGGACCCGCACGGTAAACGCCGGAGGAAAAAAACGCAAAAAACGTTCCGAAAAAAGATAATTTTTAATTAATACCCTATAAAAAATGCTCTAAAAAGTGATTTTAAAAATTTTATGCACTCTAAAATAAGCCCACTAAAAAGAACAACTGTTCTCGCAAAAAATAAGCCCCTAACCAGATTTGTCAGCCAAAAAATAAAAAAGTTATGCATATGAAAAGATGGTGATGCTAAAATGAATAAGATTTTCTCCAAATTAGTTTTTATTCAGTACAATTGAATAAAATACACAAAACCCCCACATATTTGGTATCCCTGCGTCCGTAACAATCTGTATAATAAAACAGAATTGGTATTAGATCCGCAAAGTGAACCCCGTAAAAAACAACCTAAAAAAACTCTCTCTGAAAAAGATGATTTTTTATTAATGCCCTTTAAAAATGCTCTAAAAAAAGTGATTTTAAAAAGTTACGCAATCTAAAATAAGACCACTAAAAAGAGCTATCATTCTTGCAAAAAATAAGCCCTTAAACAGATTTGTGAGGTGAAAAATAAAAAAGTTATACATATGAAAGACGGTGATGCTAAAATTAACAACAATTTTGCCAAATTACTTTTTATTCAGTAAAAATGGTAAAAAATAAAAAATATATATAAATGAAGTATTTTCATAATCGTGGCGACCCATAGAATAAAAATAATATACTATTTTTATGGTATGGTTAACGGCCAAATAAAAAACACATAAAAATTTTCCTAAAAATTGATGATTTTCATTTCCTCCACCAACAAAGAGTTAATTAAATCTCACCAATTAGCTGTAGATGCCCCAAAATTACATACCAGAAAAGTGCATCTCATGTGGCAAAAGAAATAAGCCCCTATAGGTCCTCAATAAAAAAAAGAAAAAAATTATAGCCTGTACAATGTGACATAGCAAATCTGATTTGGATGGCGCCTCCTTCCCTTCTATGCCCGGCCGTGCGCCCATACAGAAGTTACCACCACATATAGAGTATCTGTGTACTCGGGAGAAATTGGGTATCAAACTTTGTGGAGCCTTTTTTAATTTAATCCATTTTAAATGTTTAATTTTCCACCCAAAATGGGTGTATTGTGAAAAAATATTACAATTTGCAGACTGCACCTCCATTTTGTTTTAACCCCTATAAAACACGTAAAGGGTTAACAAACTTCTTAAAAGTAGTTTTTCATACGTTGAGGGGTGTAGTTTCCACAATGGGGTAATTTACGAGTCTTGCTATTATTTAGGCCTCTCAGTGTCAATTAGAAGTTGATCAGGTCCATCTAAGTACGGGTTTTGGCGATTTTACAAAAAATGTGAAAAATGATACCTAAATTCTGAGCCTCATAACATTCTAGTAAAATATGTGGAATCTTAAAAAACCATGCCAACATAAAGCAGATATTTGGGAAATGTAAGTTATGAATTTATTTGGGTGCTATGACTGTCTGCATCAAAAGTAGAGAATTTAGAACGTTGAAAATAAAGAATTTTTCAAAATTTTTGCCAAATTTTGTTTTTTTTCATAACTAAACGCAAAAGATTTCATCCAAATTTTTAAACTAATTTGAAGTACAATGTGTCACGAGAAAACAATCTCAAAATCCCCTGGATATCTCATAGCGTTCCAAAGCTATAACCACTTATAGTGACACAGGTCAGATTTGAAAAATGGGACCGCGTCCTTAAGGCCAAAATAGGCTGTGTCCCGTAGGGGTTAAGTTTTGAGACTCATGTTTTGCACCTAAGGGAATATCAGAGATTCTCCTTTCCTTCTAATATCCCTGGTAGAGAAATGTGAAGCTTGAAGAAACCTCCATATTGATTTGTCCATCTCTACTAATGGGTAAAGATTTGTAAATCGATTCTTAAACTGAGAATTTCCACCTTGGCCTATTATTCATACATGTCAATTCCCTGAGTGTATTTAAATGCAATGCATCCTGTTCATATTGTTTGTCCGAGCCATTAGATTTCAGGCTGCAGGAGGGACATCAGATGCTAATTCTGGAGGTACACACTTCCTCCCTGTATTGTCTGTATAGGGGAGGACATATTGGAGATGCACACTTCCTTCCTGTAGTGTCTGTATAGGGGAGGACATATCGGAGATATACACTTCCTTCCTGTATTCTCTGTACAGGGGAAGACATATTGGAGACACACACTTCCTTCCTGTATTGTCTGTATAGGGGAGGACATATTAGAGACACACACTTCCTTCCTGTAATGTCTGTATAGGGGGAGGACATATTGGAGACACACAATTCCTTCCTGTATTGTCTGTATAGGGGAGGACATATTGGAGACACACACTTCCTTCCTGTATTGTCTGTATCGGGAGGACATATTGGAGACACACACTTCCTTCCTGTATTGTCTGCATAGGGGAGGACATATTGGAGACACACACTTCCTTCCTGTATTGTCTGTATAGGGGAGGACATATTGGAGACACACACTTCCTCCCTGTATTGTCTGTATAGGGGGAGGACATATTGGAGACACACACTTCCTTCCTATATTGTCTGTATAGGGGAGGACATATTGGAGACACACACTTCCTTCCTGTATTGTCTTAGGCGTAAGTAAGCCGTTTTGGATCTCATGGCTCTTTCTAGCCAAGTATTGAAAGCACCTTGTTGAGATGACGCTGTGAGTTTGAGGTTATGAAAAATAAACGTTAAACATACAAAGCAACTGCCAGCAGATGTGCCTAAGTTGAAAATCCCACCTAATAAATTTACACTTCGGGTCTTTGCGAGGATATGTGCGGCATAAGCGCAAAAACACAGCGTCGTATCTCTCACTACAAATTGCTCACCCAATTGTTAGTAGATGCATTGGCAGCAAGGACGCCACCAGGCGATCAAACCAGAAATTCAAAATATATACGCTACTGTAGGCGTACGTAAAGCCGTTTGGATTGTCTCCTATGGTCATTTTCTAGCCAAAGTATGAAAGCACCACTGATGAGATGCGCTTGCAGTTCGGAGTTATGAAAAAAAGAAATAAACGGTAAAATAAAAAGGAAACTGCCGGAGCTGTGCCTATTGAATCCCAACCCCTAATAAAATTGCCCACTTCGGTCTTGCATGGATTATGTGCGCACTAAGGCAAAAACACAGCACACGGTCGCAACTCTCCACATCAAACCCACAAATTGCCCACCAATTTGCTAGTAGATGCATGCAGCAAGGACAGCCACCAGCAGATCAACCAGAAATCAATATATTTAACGCTACTGAGGCGTAAGTAAGCCGTTTGGATCTCCTATGGCTATTTATAGCCAAAGTATGAAAGCACACTGATGAGATGACGCTGAGTTATGAAACATAAACGTAAAATAAAAAGAATCTGCCACAGACTGTGCATAATTGAAATCAACCTAATAAATTTGCCCACTACTTTGGTCTTTCGATGGCTATGTGCGTCCCACTAAGCGCCAAAAACAGCGTCGACGTTCACTACAAAAGGCTCACAATTGCTAGTAGATGCACTGAGCAAGGGGACAGCCACCAGAACAGATCAACCAGAAATAAAATATATATAACGCTACTGTAGGCGTAAGTTTTTAAAAAAACGGGCCGGGGTTTGGATTCGCCTATGGCTATTGTCTAGCAAGTATGAAAAGCCATGATGAGATGACGCTGAGGTTGAGAAAATAAACGAAATAAAAAGAAACTGCCAAGACTGTGCTAATTGAAATCCAACCCCTAATCAATTTCCCATTCGGTCTTTGCGATGGATATGTGGTCACTAAGCTGCAACAAACAGCGGGTCGAAAGTCTCACACAAATGCGCACAAGTTGCTAGTAGGCACTGCCAGCCACTACAGCCACCGAGAGCAACCAGAATCAAATTATATATAACGCTATGTAGGCGTAAGTAAGCCGTTGGATTATCATATGGCTATTTCTAGCCAAGTATGAAGCCACACTACTATGCTAGATGAGATGACACTGAGTTATTAAAAAAATAAATGTAAAAATAAAAGTAATGGCAGGACTGTGCCTAATTGAAATCAACACCCCTAATAAAAAAACTTTTTTTTCCCACTTTGGTGTTTAGGTGGATATGTGTGTCATAAGAGCTACAACACAACGTAGCAAGTCCCGCCAAATCCTCACAATATGGTATAGTTGCACTTAGTGCCAGCAAGAGCCCAGCCACAGCAAATAAAAAAAAAAAAGTATAACATTATTGTTTAGCCTAAAGAAGGGCTGTTGGGTTGTTGAATCACTCATGCACATATTCTAATAGAACCCCTAAACGCTTTCCCTGACCAGCAGCAGCTCTATTCCTAGCGGAACCGACATCAGAAGTGATCCGAGCAGCGCGGGGGCAGCGGGCTAGCTATCCCAGGGTCACCAGAATCTGGCCAGCAAACCACTGCATCGACGTGTAAGGGTACCACGTCATGCTCGGGTGGAGTGGCAGAAGGGTCTCCTGGCTTGGGAATTGGCTCTGTTTCTGGCCGTCAAAAAAGCAAAACGGCGGGGGGGGACGCTACCATTTTCTCGAGCGGGGCGAGGTATTGTCCGAGCAACGAGCCGTTTCGGTACGCTAATGCCTCGAAAGAGCATCAAGCTCGGGGGAGGCGAATGTTTCGCTCATCTCTAGTTCGGGCATGGTCAGGAGGAAAGGAACTGCAGTTAACCTAAGGCAATCCAATCAAGTGAATGAGAACAGTGCCATAGTAACGAACACACCTTCAACCCAAAGAACAGGAGCTTCTTGTTCTATGCAGATTTTACTACCAGAACTCCATTGGACCCCTCGGACAGTGGGGTCCCTTAGTGTCAGACCCCAAGGGATTGAGATTGATGACTGCGTATGGAAAAACCATGAATGTTATTGGACTAGAAGACCCTTTACCAATAATTTCCCTGATTGATGAGTGTTAGATGTGTAAATTGTTATTCCTTATCGAAACCTGAAGACACCTTGATGATAGATCAGTATCTAGGACAATGAGCTTAGGACAGGAAATGCCCAGAGCTTTTGGCTACTATGATTATTCTGTTCAATAGTGGCCAAGAAGGAGCGGCCAGTTCTTTGTGGCTATTCAGAAAACGGGTTATAAAATAACATTATTTATGAATATGCTAAAGGCATGTAAGCACATTTTTTTGGGACGGTTCTTGTAGGAGATTATTTTCATGCGTATTTTCTTTACGGAATTTTCAGGTGAATTGATTTGGCTTCAGTGAGAATACCTTTGTGAGATATTCAGCGAAATTTATCATTCAGTTCTACAAATTAGGCTAGGCACGTAAATGAAGGGATGACAACTTAAATTCGAAGTGTGAAGCTGATCAGATTCAGGCATTTTATGAAATCCTTTTCTTGAACTTTCTCCGAAATATCTGCTTTGTATGTTTCTCAAATGTGGCATCATTTAGAAGGAGGACAGGGTCTATGTTTTTTACAGGCGTTGAAGGCAGGCTTCAAATGGCTGTGTGATTCACCCAAGGGAAGGCAACAAATATACAGTGTCTTTTAATTATATAATGGAATAACACATATCAGGAGCTCTACAGATCAGTTTGGCAAGAAGAAATAACATGCTATTGGTTTGACCTATAGATACAATTGCTGCCAGATCAAGACTATTATCATTACAGGTTAGGAAACCGTTATAACCCATTTCGTGCCCACTACAATCAAGGCCATCTAGCTATTACTGATGATTTGACGGAATCTGTCAGCCAAATAAACAATACATTGCCAAAAGCGTATGGGAATAAAAAAAAAAATATTTTTGTATCACTCCGTCCTAAAAAAGTAATATCGGCCACACTCAGTTATTGAAATGTTTGGCCAACCATTACTATTAAAGGGGTCTTTTTTAATTAAAACTGAATAGGGCTTGCTTGGGGGGTTCTAGTAAGACAGGAGACCCTTAATCATGTCCAAAATTACCCGTAGCCTGAGAGAGACCATGGGAAACCAACTTGGAGCTATATTACATCACATAAAGTTATATGCAACATAATGCTGTAGCATAATCAGGCCTGGCGCCAGCACAGGGCTAACCGGGCAAAGTGCCTGGGCCCGGGGTGCTGGAGGGGGCCCACTGCGGGCCCTGACAATTTTACCAGTGTCGCTGGTAAAAAACTGGTACAATTGATCACCATTCCGGACAACACTTTTCAGCCTCTATCTGCGCTCGCGGGAGGGGAGGAGCGCTAGAGGAGAATCTAAAACTTACCTGTCTGGTTCCCTAGAAGACGGCGCTCCGCACGGTAGCCACGGCTCTGAGGCCTGTGCACATGGTGCTAATGGTGCACATTCCTCTCTTTTAGTTGTATTGAGGTTCCAGATGAAAGAGCCCCCTCATATTGTGGGCCCCACAGCGCTATGGCCTGCTTCCACTGTAGTTGATGCCTTTGTATACATCCAAAACTTTTGAGAAAGGTCTTCTACGATGCCTCTCTGCCACAGTGGAAAAAGCAACATCATGTCGCTGGCGAATGGCTCTGCTGCTTGTTGCTAGGCGTGGACAATACCAAGGGCTAGCCTCCAGAAATCCATTTTGATTACCTATTTTTGTGTCAGTTGCCTGATATTAACTCTTATGCCTTAATTTTTTCAGTTCATATCTTAGTTGCTGCTGTACTTGTTGATATTCTAGTTACCCTGATTTTGGCGCTACCGCCAATTCTCTGGCTTCCTGTTTTTGAATCTCATCTCATCTAAGTGGTGTAATATGGTTCTGGTTGACATTGCCTTTGTGTCTGTTTAGCGTTTATCTCATTTCAGTGGCTTTGAACTTATGGGTTTAGGGACCATCGTCTAGTTGTCACCTGTGGTTTAGTGCAGTGCTGGCAGTAGACAAGGACAGGGTTGTGGGAAGAGCAAGGCTTATACCTTTTAGCTGTCATGGGGACACATAACTGCTATTATGCCAATAGAATGTTATACCATTGGTATGTCAATCCCTTTTATGCAGTATTTCGGTATTAAGGAATTTTGGATTTCTTATTTTTTCCAAGACCTTTGCCAAGAGCTTATAATAAAATGTACATTTTAAGCAGTAGGCTATAAATTGCATTTGGTTAACTGAAAATGACAAAACCGTTCAAACATTGACTCCTAATATTCCTTTGCATTTGTGGACGCATTTTTATGTTGTATTGTAAATTAGCTCTATGATATGCAGAAACGTATTATGAATCTATGACACCCTGATTCCGTTATACATTATTTTACTTTTGACTCTTTTAGTCAGTACTAACTCTAAGCAACCATTCTATTAGTGGAGACGTCATATCATTAATCGTTAATGATCAGTTTTTATTTCCCCGACAGGTATACAGTGCTAGTATTCAGTAATGTGAAATATATAACGCACTCTGAAGCATTATTTTGGCATACGATTTCGGATGCTTGTTGCACACCAATTTTTTGTTTTTATGTGAAAGCCACATTTCTAGATTTCCTCAATAATCTCAAAATTTTCGCATGCTGTTGTTATGCATTTGAATACACATCAACATCCCACAGGGCCTAGCTTTTCTTGGTGGCCTGGAGGCACAGGTGGGGCACAGATACCCGAGATAGGCGGCGGTTGCCAGATAGGCACGTTAGTGGTCCACGTGTTGGTATGGGGACGGAGGGTGTCCTACAGGTGGCAGGTTCCCGGCAGGTGGTGTGTGCAAAAAATATGGATGGAGAAGCTTGAGGTACGGTTCTGGGGCAACCCCTGGGTGTGTCTATAGGATGAAGCCTCAGTGATGAATGGGGAAGCCCGTGGTGGGAGACAGCCATACGGGATAGACGGAGGCAATGTTGTACAAATCAACTTACAGTTTTTTATGAACGCAGGAACGGGACAAGGGACAATGATGATCAGCAGATTCGTAAAGCTGGTGAGATGGTGGGCGATAGGGTACGGAAGGGAAGGTTACCTTCAGCCTCATAGGACTGCAGACTGGGCTCTGGTGGAGATGGAGGCTGAGTCCAGAGAGGGGCCAGTGCTCTGCCGCTTAAGTTCGACTTGGCCCTCAGGTATCAGGCAACAGCTGAGGTACCTCTTCGTCCTGGTAGTGGGTCTGGAGAGGCAGCTTTGCAGGGAGCTGCACACTAGGCTGCTCTCTATCACTAGTGGACTCTAAGGCCATGTGCTCTCACCCAGCAGGGGTTTTATACTACCCGGTAAGGTGGTAGTACTCGTCCAATCCGCGTACAGCCTGCTTACAAGAACCTCATTGGAGAACAGCATTACAGTGTAACTGGTGCTGCTAGGCAGTAGTAGCGACAGTACAATTAACAGTACTCCAAGTTCTAGAAACTTCATAGAGAGGGGTGATCAATCTCCCTAACAGCTCCCGACATGGGGGAGGGCGTTATTCACAATTACCACTTGATAGCGGTATCATCCATTGATTGCTAAAATATTAAAAGTGATTTTATTGAGATTATATACTAATATTTCAATGCAAGTGAAGAATTAATGCACATGCACCACTGCATTATTTTCCTCTTCACATAATTTATGGACTGGGGTTATCCTAAGGCCCCAAGTGGGGTTATTTTTGCATTGTGATTTGACTGTTCCAAACTCATATGGCACTCTGTACTATTGCTGTCACTGGGCCTGGTTCTTCTTATTGGATTCTATATGGCTCAGGCATGCTCTTTTTTAAACACTGCCAAAGTCTTACGTTTTGCATTTCCCAAGCGTTTTTCATGCCCTATTCAAGTTTATGGGAGATGCTAATAAAGGAGTAATGGAAGGCGTTTTAAAGGATGGGTTGCTAGTTATGTGACAAAAGGTAGGGAGTCGGTATGTGTGGTACCAAATTTAACAAAATCATTCGATTGAAACCCGAGTGCATGACAACCCCCCGAAAAACACAGTGAACACGGAAAAACAACATGCAGGTGAAAACCGCAAAACGATACTAATCCTAGCAAAAAATGACCACAAACAGCTTTGAAACACAGGCAAAAAACGATTTTTTCCACAACTGCTCTCTGACGTGATCTGCATTGCAATGTGTGAAGAGGCCTAAGGAGTCTAACGACTAATGGTTAACAGGATAGATCTACTATATAAATCATCATGGTAAACCACTTCTTATTTCACTTACTCACAGATTTCACACCAGACCGTGTGATCTTCTTTATATTTGGATCATGGCCTCCTCCTTCTAAACTAACATTTAAAATTAGCTAATGAGACAGAAAGATATGGGAGTGTTACCACAGTCCCTCATTGGTTTGGCGTCACAGGGACACATGGGGGTCATTTATAAGGGCAGATTGGTTTTTCGACTTGTTACCCGCATATTTCCGAATGTGCGCTGATTGTACCTGAATGGCCCCGGCTGGGATTTTGGGTATTCGATCGGATGTGGAGCATTGGCGATGGCATGCACGGCAAAGGAAATCGGGGGGTGGGGACGAGCGAAAACCCGACATATTCGAAAAACCGCCGCATTTAAAAAACTAAAAATGTGTCGCTTGGGAAGACGCTTACCTTCAACCTGGTCCAGCGCGGTGTATGCGGTCGTTCAGAGGATTTTCAGCAGCCGCGCTACTGGTGGACGGCAGGAGGAACGACTTCATAAATCCGTCAGGACCCGATTCCTGTCAGAGGAAAAGCAACGCTGGATCGCGAAGGGGCGGGTAGTAAATCTGCCCCCTAGTCTCCTCCGCCCCCTGCTCCCGCAGACCCTCCTCTCCCTCTAAAATGACCACATCATCTCAACAGTGGGAGGGAGATGTGTCTGCACGGTGTATCAGACTTTTAATCGGCAGCACAAAGGGGCTTGGTAATCCCCCCGCCGGACCATTCTGATCATAAGCATTAATTTTAAAAGTGATTTTGAAAAATGAAGGCGGGCCATGGCTAAGAAATATCAGAAGATTATCCCCAGTCACAGCCCGGATCTTGAGTAAGTGTCCCTGGTTTATCATATGCCCTGATTTTGATTAAGATTTCCTTTAATTCCAAAAACATGACTTAATTCCAATAGCAGTGTGTCCCTGATAGCCTGAATAGTAGATTATGATTTCGGGGTTATGTTATCACCTTCGTAGCAAGCTTGCTTGAACATTCTCCGCTAGGACTATAGGTCAAAGGAAGGAAAGTGTGCAGCTTATCATCAGCATTTTTGAATTGTTGTTTTTTTTGGGGAGGAAATATTTGCAGTATGTCATTTATAGAAACAGAGAACTGTCAGTAGTAGAATCGCTGAGGGTTAAAGTGCCGCAAAGTGTTTCAGATGGGGTAGCAATTCTTTAGCAGGTCCAAAATTTCCATCATCCGGGTTCAGAGAGAGACATTTGTGCTGTACCAATTGAGATGTGCCCAAAAAAAAAAAAGTCAAGGAAATTATTGTATAAAAAAAATATATAAAACAGTTTTAAAATCTTTGCTTGTTGTGTAAAGGGTTTTTTGTTTAGAATATATGTTAAAAAAATATATTGTTAGTATAATTTACGATTACTTTAAGGGCCAATCGTGGGTTTTAAAAACTGGCCCTTGGAGACACAAAACCCAACATTGACTGTATTGTCGTCAGTATAGGTGGTTACAAGCACCGCTGTAAATTCACTTTTGTATATTTGCAGATGAATCATACACAGGCGAATCCCCCTCGTTAAAGACACCGACTTAAAGATGACCCTTAGTTACAGACAAAACCCCTTCTGACCACGTGATTGCTCTCTGGAAGCTTGTTACTATGTCCACGGCTGTGTAATGATCAGTGTCGTAAGGTGTCTGTTAATGAGCTTTAGTTGATCATCCTTGGTCCAATTACAGCAAAAAATGTGAAATTCCAATTGGTAACGAGACAAAAATTTTTTGTTGTATTTATCTACATTTATAAAAATACAGTTTCGACTTACTACAAATTCGACTAAGAAAGAACACACCTATTGGATTATCTGTTTTTTTTATGTAACTCAGGGACAGCTTGGCAATAAGATGGGTTTCTCCACATAGGTAGAAGTAAGTACAAAATTGTTTTTTAAAGCTGAAGGGATTATTGGATCTTTTAATACAAACAATATGCATTGAGTAATTTCATGGTGGGGGGTATACCTTGGAACACCCGCTGGGTGAGTTGAAGGGGTATCCAGGATGAACTAATCATATTCCAAATAGGTCTTTAAAATATAAGCTAATTTCTACTGGTTATTTACCCTGGCTCTCTACCGGACGCACCCGACGTTAACTACGTCCCCGGTGGCTCATTGTAGCGCAACCGGGAACGTAGTAAAGTCTACGACTCGGGACCGGCTCACGACGAACGAGCCGGTACAAGAGCAGCGGCTGTCATGTTTACGCTGCCCGTCGCGTACACCGATCACGGCTCCGATCGCGTGGTGTTAACCCCTTACACAAACCGCGTCAAGCATGACCGCGCGTGTAAGGTTGTTCCTGCTGTGGATCGGACCCTGTCCGGACTTTACACGGCGGGGATCATACCTCTTCCTCTTCGGGCGCTCCGAGGACTGGCATGTGCCCCGGAGCCTGCCGGTTCCATGGCAGCCAGACCTCCCTTACGGGTCTGGCTGAACTGTAGAGCATGCCAAGCTTGCTCGACCAGTTTACAACTGCTTCACTACAATAAATAGTAATTGTAGAGCAGTGTATTGAACTTAACCAGTGATCAGAGCATCACTGTTTAAGTTCAAAGTATGTTTAAAGTAAAAAAATGCAAAAACAGTTGAACACTACATTATAATAAATAAAAATAAATACTATAAATATAAGCCCCTAAAATGTCACTTCCCATAAAAACTTAATAAGTATAAAAAACATAAAAACACAAAAAAACTGTCATATTTGGTATTGCCCGCGTCCGTAACAATCTGCATATATAAAACAGAATTGTTACTGGACCGCACGGGAAACGCCGATGGAAAAAAAAAACGCAAAAAACGTTCCGAAAAAAGATATTTTAATTAATACCTCTATAAAAAAGGTTCTCTAAAAGTGTATTTTAAAAATTTTTATCCTCTAAAATAAGCCCCACTAAAACAGAACAACTGTTCTCCGCAAAAAATAGCCCCTAACAGATGTTCAGCCAAAAAATAAAAAAGTGGTTATGCATGATAAACGATGGTGAGCTGAAAAATGTAATAAGATTTTCCTCCAAATTAGTTTTTATTCATACAATTGAATAAAATACCAAACCCCCACATTTGGTACCCTGCGTCCGTACAAAGCTGTATAATAACACAGAATATGTATTAGATCCGTCAAAGTGAACCCCGTAAAAAAAACAACTAAAACAAAACTCTCTTGAAAAGATTGATTTTTATTAAGCCCTTTAAAAATGCTCTAAAAAAAGTGATTTTAAAAAGTTACGCAATCTAAAATAAGACACTAAAAAGAGCTATCCATTCTTTGGGCAAAAAATAAGCCTTCTTAAATCAGTATTTGTGAGTGGTAAAAAATAAAAAGTTATCCCACATGAAAGACGGGGGATGCTAAAACCATCAAATTTGCCAAATTACTTTTTATCATTAAAAATGGTTAAAAAATAAGAAAATATATATAAATATAGTATTTATCGATAATGCGTGGGCGACCTCATAGAATAAAAAATAATATACATTTTTTAATGTCATGGTTAACGGCCAAATAAAAAACACATAAAATTTTCATAAAACATTGAGATTTTCATTTCCTCACCAAAAAAAAATTCCCAAAGAGTTAATTACAAATCTCATCAATTAGCTGTAGATGCCCCCAAAATTACATACCAGGTAAAGTGCATCTCATGTGGCAAAAGAAATAAGGACCCTATAGGTCCTCAATAAAAAAGAAAAAAATTATAGCCTGTACAATGTTGCATAGGCAAATCTGATTTGGATGGGCGCCCTCCTTCCCCTTATGCCCGGGCTGCCGTGCCCCTCAGAGAGTTACACACACATTAAGTATCCGTGTACTCGGGAGGGAATTGGGTTATACACTTTGTGGAGCCTGTTTTCAATTTAAATTCATTTTAAATGTTACTTGTTCCACCACAAAATGAGTGGTGTGTGAAAAAAATTACAATTTGCAGACTGCACCTCCACTTTTGTTTTACCCCTTAAAACACGTTAAAAGGGGTTAACAAACTTCTTAAACAGTTTTTCATTCGTTTGAGGGGTGTGATGTTTCCACCAATGGGTGTTTTCGAGTCCATGCTATTATTTATGGCCTCTCAGTTGTCAATTAGAAGTTGATCAGGTCCATCTATACGGGTTTGGCGATTTTATCAAAAAATTGAAAATGGCACTATCAATTCTGGCTCATAAACATTCTAGTAAAATATGTGGGAACTTAACAAAACCATGCCAACATTAAAGCAGAACTATTTGGGAAAGTAAGTTATGATTTATTTGGGGGTGCTATGACTGTCTGCATCAAAGTAGAGAAAATTAGAACGTTGAAATAAAGACTTGTTTCAAAATTTTTGCCAAACTTTTGCTTTTTTTTCATAACCATAAAACGCAAAAGATTCATCAATTTTTAACTAATTTGAAGTACAAATGTCACAGAAAACAAATCTCAAAATCCCTGGATAATTCTCATAAAGCTTCACAAAGCTAAACCACTTATAGTGACACATGTCAGATTTGAAAAATGGGACGCGTCTTTTAAGCCACCATGGCGGTCCCTAGGGGTTAAATTTAGCACCCCTGGAGAATTAGAGTATATGGCCCTTTAATCAGTCCTGTCACTTTATTCCTGTGGAGGGAGACACAGGATAGAATGGCCGTGGTCACATGTCCACATCACATCATAGCATTATGGGTTTTTGTATCAGACGTTGATATTCCCAGAATACCCCTTTAATTTATACTATATGCAGAACTGCAGGCAAATACCACTATCCATAGCAGTGTAGTGTTTGCCCTTTGTCACTGGAGGCGCCACTCTTTACTTTAATCGGAGAAGTATTGGTGGTTACCTGGGACAGCCACTACACTGCAGTCTGCTTTCATCTCTGTCCCTGTGAGTCTACGTGGTGGCTTCTCTCAACTCAGCAATGACTTTTAATACCGAGCGGGTTAGGGATAAGCCGCGTAACATTTGCCACCTATCTCATAATATGGGGAGGGGGGGTGACACAAGTGCTTTCAGTCCATGAGGTGAGGGGTGCACAAAGAGCTTCCAGTCTATGAGGATGAGGGGTGACACATAGCGCTTACAGTCTATGGGATGAGGAGGTGACCACAAGAGCTTTCAGTCTATGAGGATTGAGGAGGGTCCGCGCCGCGTCCCGTATGAGGATGGGGGGGGGCCACGAGCTTCAGTTTGAGGATGGGGAGGTGACACAAGAGCTTACCGTCTATTGGGCTGAGGGGGGGGACACAATGAGCTTAAGGCTCTGAGGATGATAGGAAGTGACACCCGAGCTACCCGTTTGAGGTGAGGGGGTGACCCACGCGCCTTCCTTCCAGTCTCTTGCGGATGCGGAGGGGGGGCCCCAGCGCGTCCCGTCTCTGCGCTGAGGCGGGGCAGGTGCCCCCGCGCTTTCGTTCTCTGAGGAGGCGGAGGTGACCTTGGCCCCCGCGTTCCCGTCTATGCGGCTGCGCCGGGGGGACCCCCCGCGTTTCCGTTCTGCGCTGCGGCGGGGGGGCCACACCGCGGCTTCAGTTGAGGCTGAGCGGGTGGCCCACCCCGTCTCTTCCCCGTCTTTTTTTGGCGGCTGGGCGGTGCCCCCCGAGCTTGCGTTCCGAGGATGCGGCGGTGCCACCAGCGCTTACCGTTCTCTGCGGGGCTGCGGGGGGTGCCCCCCGCGCTTCCGAGTCTATGCGGCTGCGGCTTGGGTGACCTACGCGTCTTCCAGTTCTGCGGCTGCGGCGGTTGACTCCAAGAGCTTTCAGGTCTATGCGGCTGAGGGGGACAACGAGCTTTACCCGTCTATGCGGCTGCGGCGGTGCCTGATACCGCGCTTTCCGTCTGATGGAGGCTGAGGCGGTGACCCCAAGAGCTGCAGTCATGCGGCTGCGGAGGTGACACCAAGAGGTCCTTTCCGTCTATGAGGATGAGGAGGGGCCTCCCCGCGCTTCCAGTTTGCGGCTGATGAGGCTGCGGGCCCCCAGCGCTTCCTAGTCTATTGAGGCTGCGGCAGGTGCCCCAAGCCGCTTTTAAGCTACGAGGCGTGCGGCGGGCGGTGACACAAGAGCTTACAGTCTATGAGGATGCGGGAGGAACAAGAGCTTACAGTCCATGAGGATGAGGG